>PVJN01002034.1:0-125853 GCA_004026805.1 Lasiurus borealis
ATGAACATAGGGGTGCATAAATCCTTTCTGATTGGTGTTTGTGATTTCTTAGGATAAATTCCTAAGAGTGGGATTACAGGGTCAAATGGGAGATCCATTTTTAGTTTTTTGAGGAAACTCCATACTGTTCTCCACAGTGGCTGCACCAGTCTGCATTCCCACCAACAGTGCACAAGGGTTCCTTTTTCTCCGAATCCTCACCAACACTTGTCATTTGTTGATTTGTTGATGATTGCCATTCTGACCAGTGTAAGATGGTATTGCATTGTCGTTTTGATTTGCATCTCTCGGATGATTAATGACTTTGAACATGTTTTCATGTGTCTCTTGGCCTTCCTTCTTTCATCTTTCGAAAAGGTTCTATTTAGGTCCGTTGCCCATTTTTTTATTGGATCTTTCATCTTCCTTTTATTGAGTTGTATAAGTTAGCTGTTGATTTTGGAGATTAAACCTTTATCAGTGATATCATTTGCAAATATGTTCTCCCATACAGTGATCTTTCTTGTTGTTTTCTTGATGGTTTATTTTGCTGTGCAAAAGCTTTTTATTTTGATATAATCCCATTTGTTCATTTTTACTTTAGCTTCCATTGCCTTTGGAGCAGTATCGGTGAAGAAGTTCTTCCGGCATATATCTGAGATTGTGCTGCCTGTGTATTCTTCTAGTATTTTTATAGTTTCCCTTCTAATGTTTAAGTCCTGTATCCATTTTGAGTTTATTTTTGTATTTGGTGTAAGTTGGTGGTCCAGTTTCATTTTTTTGCCTGTATCTGTCCAATTTTACCAACACCATTTATTGAAGAGGCTATCTTGGCTCCATTGAGTGTTCATGCCTCCTTTGTCAAATATTAGTTGAGCATAGTGGTTTGGGTGGGTATCTGGGTTCTCTATTCTATTCCATTGGTCTATATGTCTGTTCTTGTGCCAGTACCAGGCTGTTTTGAGAACAGTTGCTTTGTCATATAGCTTGAAATTTGGTGTTGATATCCCACCTACTTTTTTCTTCTTTCTCAGAATTGCTGTAGCTATTTGTGGTCTTTTTTTGCTCCGGATGAATCTATGAAGAATTCTTTCTAGGTCTGTGAAATATGTCGTTGGTATTTTAATGGGTAGTGCATTGAATCTGTAGATTGCTCTGGGTAGTATGGATATTTTAATGATGTTGATTCTCCCAATCCATGAGCATGGTATGCTCTTCCATCTGTTAACATCTTCCTCTATCTCTTTTTTCAGTATCCGGTAGTTTTCTGAATATAAGTCTTTTACCTCTTTAGTTAGGTTTATTCCTAAGTATCTTAATTTTTTTTTGGTGCAATGGTAAATGAGATTGCTTTTTTAGTTTCTCTTTCTGTATTTTCACTATTCACAGAAATGCCACAGATTCCTTGGCATAAATTTTGTAGCCTGCTACAATGCCAAATTCATTTATTAAGTCAATTAATTTTTGGATGGAGTCCTTCGGATTTTTTTATATATAGTATCATGTCATCTGCAAATAAGGACAGCTTTACTTCTTCTTTTCCAATTTGGATGCCTTTTTATTTCTTCTTCTTGCCTAATTGCAAAGCTAATACCTCCACTACTATGTCGAACAGGAGAGGTGAGAGTGGGTATCCCTATCTTGTTCCTGTTCTTAGGGGAAATAGTTTTAGTTTTTTCCCATTGAGTATAACGTTAGCTGTGGGTTTATCGTATACGGCTTTTATGATGTTTAGTTATGATCCTTCTATTCCCACTTTGCTGAGAGTTTTTATCAAGAAAGGGTGTTGGATTTTGTCAAATGCTTTTTCTGCATCAATTGTTATGACTATTTGATTTTTATCTCTCAATTTCTTTATGTGATGTATCACAATAATTGATTTGCCAATATTGTAAAATCCTTGCATTCCTGGGATAAATCCTGCTTGGTCATGTTGTATGATCTTTCTGATGTACCTCTGGATCCGATTTGCTATAATTTTGTTGAGGATTTTGGCATCTATGTTCATGAGAGATATTGGCCTGTAATTCTCTTTCATTGTGTTGTCTTTTTCTGTTTTGGTATTAGGGTGATACTGGCTTCATTGATGTTGTTTGGCAGTGTTCCTTCTTCTTGAATGTTTTTTAATAGTCTGAGGAGGATAGGATTTAATTCTTCCTTGAATGTTTGGTAAAACTCTCCTGTGTAGCCATCTGGTCGTGGGCTTTTATTTGCTGGAAGCTTTTTGATTACTGCTGCAATTTCTTCCATAGTTACTGTACTATTGAGATGTTTGGCTTCCTCCTCATTGAGTTTTCGGAGGTTATATTTTTCTAGGAAAATGTCCATTTCTTGCAGCTTGACCAGTTTGTTGGAATAGAGTTGTTCATAGTATTTTTTAACAATCCTTTGTATTTCCACAGGGTCTGTTGTTATTTCTCCTCTTTCATTTCTGATTTTGTTTATTTGGGTCGTCTCTCTCTGCTTCTTGGTGAGCCTGGCTAGAGGTCCATCAATCTTGTTTATCCTTTCAAAGAATCAGCTCTTTGTTTTGTTGATCTTTTGAATTGTTAATTAGGTCTCCATGTTGTTTATCTCTACTCTGATCTTCACTATTTCCTTCCTTCTGACTACACTGGGCTTTTCTTGTTCCTCTCTTTCTACCTCTTTGAGTTGTACCTTTAGGTGGTTTATTACCATTGTTTCCTATTTTTTTTTCGGTAGGCTTGTAGGGCTATGAACTTCCCTCTCAAGACTGCTTTCACTGCTTCCCATGAATTTTGTATTGTTGTGTTGTCATTGTCATTTGTTACCATGATGTGTTTTATTTCTTCCTTGATCTCTCTGGTTACCCAGTCGTTGTTTAATATCATGCTGTTTAGTCTCCATGTGTTTGATTTCTTTCTATTGTTTTTATTATAGTTTATTTCCAGTTTTATACCACTGTGGTATGAAAAAATGCTTGATATGATTTCTATCTTATTGAATTTGAAGAGACTTTTCTTAGGACCCAACATATGATCTATCTTTCAAAATGACCCATGTACACTGGAGAAGAATGTATATTCTGTGGCTATGGGGTGAAATGTTCTGAAGGTGTCAGTTAATTCCATCTGGTCTAGTGAGTCATTTAGGATTGATGTTCCTTTGCTGATTTTTTGTTTAGAGGATTTGTCCAATGGTGACAGTGGGGTATTAAAGTCTCCTAGTATGATTGTATTGCTGTCAATCTCTCCCTTAATATTCTCCAAAAGTTTTTTTTTTATGTATTTAGGTGCTCCTATATTGGGTGCATATATGTTTACCAGAGTTATTTCTTATTGTTGTATCGTTCCCTTTAGTATTATGAAGTGGCCTTCTTTATCTCTTATTATGTCCTTCACTTTGACATCTAATTTGCCAGATATAAGTATTGCAACCCCAGCTTTTTTTCATTTCCATTTGCCTGAAATACCATCTTCCATCCCTTCACCCTCAATCTGTGTGCATCTCTTTTCCTGAGGTGGGTTTCTTGCAGACAGTCGGTTACCTTATGACTTTTGATTGGAGCATTTAATACATTTACATTTAAATTTATTATTGATAAGTACTTATCTGTTGTCATTTTTAGTCCTTACCCCTGAGCTCCTTCTTCGTGTCCTCTTTCTTTTTATTACAGCAGACCGTTTAACATTTCTTGCATTGCTGGTTTGGTGGTAATATATTCCCTTAGTCCTTTTTTTGTCTGTGAAGCTTGTGATTTCACCATCAATTCTGATTGAGAGTCTTGCAGGGTACAGTATTCTTGGATTCAGACCCTTCCTTTGCATGACTTTGTATATTTCATTCCATTCCCTTCTATCCTGACGAGTTTCTGTTGAGAAGTCAGTAGCTAGTCTTATGGGAGTTCCTTTGTAGGTAACTTTCTGTTTCTCTCTGGCTGCTATTAAGATTCTTTTTTAAAAAAATATATTTTATTGATTTTTCACAGAGAGGAAGGGAGAGGGATAGAAAGTCAGAAACATCGATGAGAGAGAGACATCAATCAGCTGCCTCCTGCACACCCCACAGGGGAGATGGGCCCACAACCAAGGTACAAGCCCCCAACCGGAATCGAACCCGGGAACTTTCAGTCCACAGGCTGACACTCTATCCACTGAGCCAAACCGGTCTTGGCTGCTTTTAAGATTCTTACTTTGTTGTCGGTGTTTGCCAATTTAATTATAATGTACCTTGGTGTCGGTTTGTTGGGTTTCATTTTGCTTGGGACTCTGTGAGCTTCTTGGATTTGTATGGATTTTTTCGTTTCTATATTGGGGAAATTTTCTGTCATTATTTCTTCAAACATCTTCTCTAATCCTTGTTCACTTTCCACTCTTTCTGGAACCCCAATTATACGGATGTTGTTTTCTTTCATGTTATCCCAAAGTTCCCTTAGACTCTCCTCTTGCTTTTTCACTTTTTTTTCTAGAAGCTGCTGTACTGGGGTATTTTTTCCTACCGTGTCTTCTAGCTCACTGATGCGGTCCTCGGCTTCTTCTAGTCTACTTTTGATGCTTTCTATTGAGTTCTTTTTAGCAGTGATGTCATTGTTCATTACTTCTTGTTTATTCTACACCTCATCTAGTTTCTTCTGCATTTCTTTTTGCTGCTTCTTCATCTCCTCTTGGCTCTTCTTCACTTCCTCATGGCTCTTACTCATATTGTTGAATTTGTCTTCCAATCTTTTAAACCCCCTTATGATCCTTTCTCGGAACTCTTTCTCTGGCAAGCTTGTTTCTGCTTCATTTCGTTTACTTCCTTTTCTGGTGAAACCTGCCTTTCTGTCTTATGTGGGCTGTTTCTTTTTCTGCCCATGGTCTTTCTTCTCCGGATGTCTGGTTATGTAGTTCTCTCTCCTGCATTGATTGAAAAGCACAAACTACAACATGACCATGTCCAACACACAAGGCGCTGAATAGAAATGTGTTCAGGATGTTAATAATCACAAATAAGGTGACCACCAATGAAGGACAAATTAGGTGTAAATAGAGAAAGAAGAAGAGGAAAATGAGGAAAAAAGAAAAGAAAGAAATGCCAAATCAAATTAGGAAACCGAGTGAAAAAAAGAAAAAAAAAGATAAATAAATGAACAAAAAAAGAAAATAAAAAAGAAAATAAAAAGGAGAAGGAAAGAGGAAGAGAAAAAAGTCAGAGAGAAAAGAGAGCGTATAAGAGAGAAAGGGGGAACAAAATATAGATGTCAGGAGACAACTCCAATAGAACAGTCACTAATCCCAATAAAGGCCAGCAACCAGTACCTAGAGCTTAATATAAACTGCGAATAGCAACTGGTATCAAGGGAGGTAAGGGGAAAGAGAGGTAGAAAACAAAGCAAGCAAAAAGCAAAATAAAAAAGTAGAATAAACTAAAAGAATCTCACAAAAAATTTCAAAAAATCGATACAATCACTTTTTAGGCAAATAGCAACAAAAGGACATAGAGAAAAAAACAACTTTTTGGCTAGTGAAGGCAAGAAGAGAGAGGTTTGTGTGGACTTGTAATAGGGGATTTGAAATTAGATATATAAATGGGGTGGAAATTTAACCCGGTAAAGAGAAAGAATAGGAGAATCTAAAGTTGGAAAAGGGAAAGAGAACTAAGACAACCAAATGGGGAAAATTAGGAGGAAAGTGTTGGCATAAAGGTAGAGTTGAATTGGAGTAATATTATGCTAAAGGAAAGATGAAAATAGAATGTAGAACTCTAATCCCGAAATAAAATAAATAGAAAACAAAATGACACTCGTTTTTTTTCCAAAAAGGTAAAGTACTAATAGTAAATAATAATACTAGTTTAAAACCAAAATGTAATAATTAAAAAGGAAAAATCAATTGATGCAGAAAGAAAAAAAATAGTCTTTTAATTAAAATATGTGAAAATTAAAAAGAAAAAAAAGAAAAAAAAAGGAAAAAGAAAAAAGAAAAAAAGAAAAAAAAAATTAGGATGGTCCTTCACTTCCACTATTATTCTGCTTGGCACTCCTTTTTCCCAGTAGGGAAGGTATTGCTGTTCCCTGTGTTCCCCCCTTGGTCTTTTAATCTCTTTATTCTTTTGTGGTTATTCAAGAGTCAATTTGTATGTCATCCACTGGGTGGCAGTGTTTCAGAATTGATCTCTGAGACAAAGCACAGGACCTCTCTAGGCTGTGCTCAGATCCTGCTACTCTGTGGTTCTCAAGCCAGTTTGTGGGGGTTTTGCAGCTGGGACACTGTAATAACTCCCAGGCTGTCCTTCTGCCCCAGAAAAAAAGAAAAAGGGGGAGTCATTTTCTAGAGCTCTCCTCTGTCAACAGCTCAGATGGCTATAGCCACAGAGAGAGCAGGAGGGAGGCTTGGGTTGCGCCTGACAATGGAGGAAGCCAAGCTTTCTGCAAACCTTGTAAGGCGCTTAAGGCAACAAAGTTTCTTTTTTTTATTTCAATGTTGGCTTTTATTTATTTATTTTTAAATAGGATTTTTATTTTTATTTTATTTATTTTTTATTATTTATTTTCCCCCTATTGCCCTCCCAACCCCCCAGTACATGCCCTCATCTGTCCACCCCCCCACTTTCCCTTATTGCCCTGTATCTACTGGCTATTCACACACACACATGCATACAAGTCCTTCAGTTGATCTCCTACAGGCCCCTACCTCGCAACCTCCCCTGACTTCCCACTGTAGCACGACAGTCTGTTCATTGCTTCTTTGCCTCTGCATCTGTTTCCCCTCCATCCCCTGATTCTTGTCTTTAAAAACATCTTGCCCCTCTAGGCTAGAAATAAACCCAACAGAGGAAAAGAAAAAAAATGTTTGAGTCCTAATTTCAATGTCCTATAGCTTTGAGTCCCAGTTTCAATGACAAACAGTTCCTTATGTGTACATGTCATCACTGGTATCTGGATAGTGGACAAATGATGGCAATGCAGGCCCAACCCTCTCTGGTTTGGTTCTAGGCATCCTGTAGCGATGCACAACTGCTAACTGCTCGTGTGGCAAGGCGTAGTCAGCCTCTTCCTTCTCTGGACAGTTTCTCCTCTTGCCTTCATGGTGGGCGCAGACCTGTCAGTTCCTCTCTGTTGCAGGAATCCACTTGGTCTTGGAGTTATTTTCTGAAAGTATATAAACATATTCTCTACTAAGAGTTAATAAAGGAATCTTTTCTATAAAAGTGACTTGGGGTCCTTTTTATTTTTACCTACTCGCTTTTCCTTTAGCTTTTTTTGACACCATGTGTGTTTTTCATGGGTGTCTTGCTGTTAATATTACAAATGGAAATTAATTTTCACCTAACCAGGCAGCCCCACTGCCAAGGAGTATTTGTATCCAGGAGCCACCCGCGCAAACGCTGAGAAAGCGCCATCTTGCAGCAGGAAGTGGATATCTACAGGGATCTGAAAGCTACAGCTGCAGCACCCACTGAACAGCCTGAGGACACAGAATACCACTCTCCAATTGGCGCAGACACACGGACTCAGGAGAGCTCCACACGGACCACAGAAAGGTCAGATTTCACCTGGGATAAAGTGAGTTCTCCTGTCCCACAGAACAGAGATGTGCACACTGTGGGAACTGAGCTGAGGGAAAGCTGCTCTAAAGAGAAATCCATGGATGTGGGGCAGGATGTGATCCCAAAATGTGGAAGAGGACCCTCAGAATTATAACAGAGGGGAGATCTAGAAAGCAATCTATTTTCATCTGAGGCCGAAGGACAGCCTGGGAGTTATTACAGTGTCCCAGCTGCTCAAACAAGAGCGGGGAAGGGAGAGAGCACAGACAGGACTCTCCTCTTCAGACCCTGGCTTCTGATTGCTAACCCAATACATAGGATCACACAATTGGAGACATCCTGAGAAACTGCAGAGGAAGGGTGTTTTTCTGGAACCTGGGGATTGGAGCACAGAGTAACCATCAGAAAATGAGCTCTGGGGAAACCCACTCCCACAAAAATGTATTGAGAACCCCAGAGTTGCAGGATCTAAGCACAGCCTAGAGAGGTCCTGTTCTTAGTCTCAGAGGACAATATCGAAACACTGCCACCCAGTGGATGAATCAAAAATTGACTCTTGCACAATCACAAAAGAATAAAGAGATTAAGACACACTCAGCTGTGGAACACAGGGAACTGCAATACCCTCCCAACTGGGAAAAAGGAGTGCCAAAGAGAACAATAGTAGAAGTGAATGACCTCCACTACTGCACATTATATTTTTTGCATATTTTAATTAAAAAGCTATTATTTCTTTTCTCCCCAAATGATTTTACCTTTTTAATTACTACACTTCTATTATCAACTACTATTATTACTACTACTATTTTACCTTTTTTTTAAAAAAAAGTGTCATTTTATTAGCTCTTAATTTTACTTTGGGATTAGAGTTCTACATTCTATTTGCATCTTTCCTTTAGCATAATTTTACTGTATCTCAACTCTATCTTTATGTAAACACTGTCTTCCTAACTTTACCCATTTTGTTGTCTTGTTTCTCTTTCCCTTTTCCAACTTTAGATTCTCCCTATTCTTTCTCTTTACCTGGTTAAAATTTCACCCCACTTATATATCTAATTTAAAATCCCTTACTCCAAGTCCATACAAGCGTCTCTCTTCGTATCTTTACTATCCCCCAAATTGTTTTTCTCTATGTCCTTTGCTTGTTGTTTGCCCGAACATTGATTATATTCATTTTTATACTTTTTTTGTGAGATTGTTTTTCTTATTCTACTTGTTTTATTTTACGTTTTGTTTGCTCTGTTTTGGTTTGCTTTTTCTTACTTTTCCCTCGCCTACCTTGATATTGGTGATTATTTGTAGTTTGTATTAATCTCCAGGGACTTTTTGCAGGCATTTGTAGGGATTAGGGGCTGTTCTATTGGAGTTTCCTCCTGACATCTATAACTTGTTCCCCTTTTCTCTCTTGTTCTCTTTCTTTTCTCTCTGACTTTTTTTCTCTTTCTCTTTTCTTATTCTTTTATTTTATTTTATTTTTTATTATTTTTTCTCCCTTCTCCCAATTTGATTTTGGCACATTTTTCTTTTCTTTTTCCTGGTCGTGTTGTGGTCTGTGCCTTTATATCATCGTAGGAGAGAGAACTATATAACCAGACACCCGGAGAAGAAAGACCATGGGCAGACGAGAAAACAGCCCGCATATGACAGAAAAGAAGGTATCAACAGAAAAAGGAAGTAAACAAAGTAAAAGAAGAAATAGACCTGCCAGAGAAAGAGTTCAGAAAAACGATCATTAGGTGGCTGAAAAGAATGGAAGACAAAATCTATAATATGAGTAAGAGCCAAGAAGAAATGAAGAAAAGCCAAGAGGAAAAGAATAAGAAGAAAGAAGAATTGAAGAATAATCAAGAAGAAATGAAAAATGACATCATAGCTATAAAGAACTCAAAAGAAAGCATCAAAAGTTGACCAGAAGAAGCAGAGGACTGCATCAGTGAGCTAGAAGACATGGTAGGAAAAAATACCCAAGTACAGCAGCTTCTGTAAAAAAAATTAAAAAGCAAGAGGAGAGCCTAAGGTAACTTTGGGATAACACGAAACAAAGCAACATCTACATAATTAGGGTTCCAGAAAGTGTAGAAACTGAGCAAGGATTAGAAAACCTGTTTGAAGAAATAATAACAGAAAACTTTCATGATATAGAGAAAAATCCAAGATGCTCAGAGTCCCAAGCAAAATGAACTCCAAAACACCAACACCAGAGCACATTATAATTAAATTGACAAACACAAACGACAAAGCAAGAATATTAAAAGCAGCCAGAGAGAAACAGAAAGTTACCTACAAAGGAACCTCCTTAAAAAGAGCTACTGATTTCTCAGCCAAAACTCATCAGGCCAGAAGGGAATGGAATGAAATATACAAAGTCATGCAAAGGAAGGATGTGAATCCAAGAATACTGTACCCAGCAAGGCTTTCAATCAAAATTGAAGGTGAAATCAGGAGCTTCACAGAAAAAAAAGGACAAGGGAATATATTACCACCAAACCAACAATGCAAGAAATATTAGAGGGTCTGCTGAAAAAAAAAAAAAGAAAGCAAAGAAGGAACTCGGGGGTAAATACTAAAAATGGCAACAGATAAGTACCTATCAATAAATGTAAATGGGTTAAAGGATCAAATCAAAAGACATAGGGTAACAGATTGGATAAGAAAACATGATCCATATATCTGCTGTCTACAAAAAGCACACCTCAGAAAAAGAGATGCATATAAATTGAGGTTGAAGGGATGGGATATGGCATTTCAGGCAAATGGAAATGAAAAAAAAAAAAAGCTGGGGTTGCAATACATATATCCGACAAATTAGATCTCAAAGTGAACGACATAACAAGAGATAAAGAAGGCAACTTCATAATACTAAAGGGCACAATCCAACAAGAAGAAATAACTCTGGTAAACATATACACACACAATATAGGAGAACCTAAATACAAAAAACTCCTGGAGGCTATTAAGAGAGAGATTGACAGCCATACAATCATAGTAAGAGACTTTAATACCCCACTGTCACCACTGGACAAATCCTCTATGCAAAAAATTAGCAAAGAAACATCAATCCTAAATGACTCACTAGACCAGATGGAATTTATTGACATCTTCAGAACATTTCACCCCATAGCCTCAGAATAAACATTCTTCTCCAGTGCACATGGATCATTTTCATAGATAGATCATATGTTGGGTCATAGGAAAAGTCTCTTCAAGTTCAAGAAGATAGGAATCATCTCAATCATTTTTTCGGATCATAGTGGCATAAAACAGGAAATTAACTACAATAAAAACAATACAAAGAAATCAAACACATGGAGATTAAACAACATGCTATTAAACAATGACTGGGTAACCGGAGAGATGAAGGAAGAAATAAAAAAAACATCATAGCAACAAATGGCAATGACAACACAACAATAAAAAAATTTATGGGACACAGTGAAAGCAGTCTTCAGAGGGAAGTTCAGAGCTCTACAAGCCAACTGCAAGAAAACAAGAAACAATGGTAATAAATTACCTAACACTAAAACTCAAAGGGCTAGAAAGAGAGCAACAATAAAAGCCCAATGTATTCAGAAAGAAGGAAATAGTAAAGATTAGAGTGGAAAAAAACAACATGGAGACCAAAGAAAGAATTCAAAAGATCAACAAAATAAAGAGCTGGTTCTTTGAAAGCATAAACAAGATTAATGGCCCTCTAGCCAAGCTCACCAAGAAGCAAAGAGAGAAGACCCAAATAAACAAAATCAGAAATGAAAGAGGAGAAATAACAACAGACCCTGTGGAAATACAAAGGATTGTTAAAAAATACTATGAACAACTCTATTCCAACAAATTGGACAACCTGCAGGAAATGGACATATTCCTAGAAAAATATAACCTTCCAAACTCAATCAGGAAGAATCTAAACATCTCAATAGTCCAATAACTATGGAAGAAATTGAAGCAGGTATGAAATACTTCCAGCAAACAAAAGCCTGGAACCAGATGGCTACACAGGAGAGTTTTACCAAATATTCAAGGAAGAATTAAAACCTATCCTCCTCAGACTATTCAAAAATATTCAAGAAGAAGGAACACTTGCAAACACCTCCCATGAAGCCAGCATCACCCTAATACCAAAACAAGGAAAGAGAATTATAGGCCAATATCTCTCATGAACATAGATGCCAAAATCCTCAACAAAATTCTAGCAAATCGGATCCAGCAGTACATCAGAAAGATCATACAGCATGACCAAGTAGGATTCATCTCAGGAATGCAAGGATGATACAATATCCCCAAATCCATAAATGTGATACTTCACATAAACAAATTTAGAGATAAAAATCACATAGTCTTATCAATTGATGAAGAAAAAGTATTAGACAAAATCCAACACTCTTTCTTGATAAAATCTCAAAGCAAGGTGGGAATATAAGGATCATACCTCAACATCATAAAAGCCATATATAATAAACCCACAGCTAACATCATACTCAATGTGCAAAAACTACAACCATTTTCCCTAAGACAAGGAACAAGACAAGGATGCCCACTCTCACCTCTCCTGTTTGACATAGTTCTGGAAGTATTAGCCATTGCAATTAGACAAGAAGAGATAAAAGGCATCCAAATTGGAAAAGAAGAAGTAAAGCTGTCCTTCTTTGCAGATGACATGATACTGTATATAAAAAATCCGAAGGACTCCATCCAAAAATTAATTGACTTAATAAATGAATTCGGCAATATAGCAGGCTACAAAATTTATGCCAAGGAATCTGTAGCATTTCTGTGAATAGTGAAATGACAGAAAGAGAAACTAAAAAAGCAATCCCATTTACCATCGCACCAAAAAAATTAAGATACTTAGGAATAAACCTAACTAAAGAGGTAAAAGACCTATATGCAGAAAACTACCGGACACTGAAAAAAGAGATAGAGGAAGATGTTAACAGATGGAAGAGCATACCATGCTCGTGGGTTGGGATAATCAACATCATTAAAATGTCCATACTACCCAATGCAATCTACAGATTCAATGCACTACCCATTAAAATACCAACGACATATTTCTCAGACCTAGAAAGAACTCTTCATAGATTCATCTGGAACAAAAAAAGACCACGAATAGCTACAGCAATTCTGAGAAAGAAGAATAAAGTAGGTGGGATCTCAATACCAGATTTCAAGTTATATTACAAAGCAACTGTTCTCAAAACAGCCTGGTACTGGCACAAGAACAGACATATAGACCAATGGAATAGAATAGAGAATCCAGATATTCACCCAATCCACTATGCTCAATTAATATTTGACAAAGGAGGCATGAACATACAATGGAGCCAAGACAGCCTCTTCAATAAATGGTGTTGGGAAAATTGGACAGATACAGGCAAAAAAAAAATGAAACTGGACCACCAAGTTACAACATATACAAAAATGAACTCCAAATGTATACAGGACTTTAACTTTAGACGAGAAACCATAAAAATACTAGGGGAATCCACGGCCAGCACAATTTCAGACATATGCTTAAAGAACTTCTTTACTGATACTGCTCCAAAGGCAATGGAAGCTAAAGAAAAAATAAACAAATAGGACTAAATCAAAATAAAAAGCTTTTTCACAGCAAAAGAGACCATCAACAATACAACAAGAAAGACCACTGTATGGGAGAACATAATTGCAAATGTTATCACTGATAAAGATGTTAGTCTCCAACATATACAGCAAACTTATACAACTCAATAAAAGTTAGATAAATGATCCAATAAAAAATGGGAAATGGACCTAAATAGAACCTTTTAGAAAGATGACAGAAGAAAGGCCAAGAGACACATGAAAACATGCTCAAAGTCACTAATTATCAGAGATGCAAATCATAAGGACAATGCGATATCATCTCACACCTGTCAGGAAGGCAATCATCTACAAATCACCAAAGACAAGTGTTGATGATGCACAGAAAAAGGAACCCTTGTGCAGTGTTGGTGGGAATGCAGACTGGTGTAGCCCCTGTGCAGAACAGCATGGAGTTTTCTCAAAAAACTAAAAATAGATCTCCCATTTGACCCAGCATCCCTGCTCTCAGGAATATATCCTATAAAGTAGAAACACCTCCCTCCCAGGCATACCCCAACCCCCCAGTGTCTATGTTCATTGGTTATGCTTATATGCATGCATACAAGTCCTTTGATTGATCTCTTATCTACCTCACCTAACTTTAATCTTCCTGCTGTAATTTCACAGTCTGTTTAATGCTATACTGCCTCTGTATCTATCCTTTTGTTCATCAGTCCTATCTTCTTAAAACGTTTTCTTTATAACCTATCTTTCTTGTCACCCTGTGAATATGTTTGATTATTCTATGATAAAAATGAAACACAAAAAAAACATTATTTCTTTTAATTCTGCATCCATTAGTATAGTTACCTTCTTATCTCTTTACTTTCCACCTAAAAGTATCATAGTTGAGGAGAAAAAAAAACAACAACTTAAAGCCTTTCCCTTAAGATCAGAAACAAGACAGGGATGTCCCTTTTCACCACTTGTATTCAACATAGTGTTTGAAGTCCTAGCCACAGCAATTGGGTAAGAAAAAGAAATAAAAGGCATTCAAATTGGAAAGGAAGATATAAAACTGACATTATTTTCAGATGACATTATATTGCATATAGAAATCCCTAAGACTCCACACACACACACACACACACACACACACACACACAAAGAACACACACACAAAAAAAATAGATTTAATAAATGAATTCAGAAAAGTAACAGGATACAAAATTAACACCTGGAAATCAATGGCATTTCTATACACCAATAATGAACTTTCAGAAAAAGAAACTAAGGAAACAATCCCTTTTATCACTGCAACAAAATAAATTAAGATACGTAGGAATAAATTTAATCAAGAAGATAAAAGACCTGTTTAAGAAAACTATAGGACATTGAAGAAAGAAATAGAGGAAATACAAACAAGTGGAAGCATATACTATGTTTATGTTTTGTAAGAATTAACATCATTAAAATGTCCATACTACCCAAAGCAATCTATAGATTCAACACAATTCCTATTAAAATACCAATGGCATATTTCACAGATCTAGAACAAATATTTCAAAATATTATATAGAACCAAAAAGGACCCTGAATAGCCTTAGTAATCTTGACAAAAGAAAAACGAAGTTAGAGGGATCACAACACTAGATATCAAATTATACTATAAAGCCACTGTTATCAAAACAGTTTGGTACTGGCATAAAAACAGACATATAGATCAATGGAACAGAATGAAGAGCCCCAAAAATGCATACCTTTATGGTAAATTAATATTTGGCAAAGGAGGCAAGAGTGTACAATGGAGTTAAAACAGACTCTTCAATAAATGATATTGGAAAAATTGGGCAGATAAAAGCAATAAAATAAACCTAGGCCACCAAGTTATACCATACAAAAAAATAAGCTCAAAATGGATAAAAGACTTAAATGTAAGTCATGAAAACATAAAAATCCACAAAGCATAGCCAGTAAAATATCAGACATATCTCAGAGCAATATTTTTCTAGTATATCTCCAAGAGCAAGGGAAACACAGAAAAAGTTAAACAGATGGAACAACATCAAACCAAAAAGCACAGCAAAAGAAACCATCAACAAAACAAAAAGGAAACCCATCGTATGGGCAAACATATTCACCAATGACTCATTTAATATGTGGTTAATCTCCAAAATATATAAAGAATTTATACAACTCAATATCAGGAAGACAGTCTAATGAAAAATGGGCAAAGAATCTGAATAGACACTTCTCCAAAGAGGACATAAGATAGCCAATAGATGTGAAAAAATATACAAGGTCTCTAATCATCAGTGAGATGCAACTTTACATTACAATGATATATCACTTCACACATTTCATAGTGGCTACTATCAATAAATCAACAAACAACGAATACTGGTGAGGATGTGGAAAAAAGGGAACTCTTTCCCCACTCCGTGAGGATACAGGCTAGTGCCGCCACTGTGGAAAGCAGTATAGAGTTTCCTCAAAAAATTAAAACTGGAACTGCCTTTTGACCCAGTGATCCCACTTCTGGGTTTATATATCCTAAAAATCCAAAAACACCAGTCAGAAATGATATATGCACCTCTATGTTCATAGCAGTATTATTTACAATACCCAGTACCTAGAAACAGCTCAATTGCCCATCAGTAGATGAGTGGATAAAAAAGTTGAGGTATGCTTTCACAATGGAATGCTATGCTGCTGCAAGAAAGAAGATTCTTACCCTTTTTGACAGCACAGATGAGCCTGGAAATTATTATGTTAAATGAAATAAGTCATTCAGAAAAAGACAAATTTCTTATGATCTTCATAATATGTGGAATCTAATGAACAAAGTAAATTGATGAGCAAAATAGAACCAGAGGTATGGATACATGGAACAGACTGACAAATATCAGAGGGAAGGGTGGGGGGGGGGCTAGATAAAGGAAGTTGAAGGGAATAATTAAAGAAGATATATGCATCATAGTCAATGGGTGCAGACAAGAGTATGGTGAGGGTCAAGGTGGGGGTGGTGGGCAAATGGGGTGGGAAGAATGGGGGACATTTACAATACTGTCAACATTAAAAATTTAAGTAAAAATAAATAATAAATCAATTTTTAAAAGTTAGAAAAACCTAAGAAGAGATGGATAGAACTGAAGAGGAGGAAGAATAAGAGCAAGCATAACAATGAAATGTAGGAAACTGTCACCAACAGCCACTATAACATTTGAAGCATTGAGTTTATGATAGGTGGGTATATTTGATTGACTTAAAAGGTTAGAGTCAAGACTGACACTGACAGAAAAATCCATGATATGGCTGAAATAGATTTTATTGGCTTCCTGACAACTATAGGACAAAATCTAAGATTTTAAAATGACCTGAGATGGCCTCTGTGATAAAGCTAGTTCCTGTCTATACAGCCTCACCTCATGCCACTGCCAGATTGACCTCTAGGCTCTGTCAACACTAAATACATGGTGGTTTTTTTTTTAGATCCCTGTCATTTTTCACATATTGTTTTCTCTGCCTGGAATATCCTCCATTTCTCATTTATTGGTTGAACTGCTTATCCTTCATTTCCTATACAGACATCAGCAACTCCAATAGGCTTTTCTGAACGCCCATGCCCCCAGAGTTATCCATCCACCTATTCATTTTTTTTAAATTACTGAGCAAATATTTATTGATTAGTTAGTATAGTCCAGATACTGGGAACACCGTGATGAATAAAACAGATCAAACATGTCCTTTACCCTTTTTGGTCTTATATTTAGTGGTGGGTACACAAACACAACACACATCCAAATAATAAGAGAAATAAAATAATCACCAATTTACTAAGTGCTATCAATAAAATAAACAAGTAACTAGGATACAGAATAATGAGGATAAGTGGTAAATACAAAGGCAACCTACTTTAGTATAAGATTGAGCCATATGAAAGTGCTGGTATTTGACTGTTTTTGTTTTCTATAATTGGCAATGTATATAGTTCAACTTAATTGTAGCTTTTCTGATGAATTGACATTTATACTGAGACATGAATGATGATGTGGAACTGGCTATGAAGGCTAAGCTATCATATTAAAGAAAGCAAGAGAAGACTAGAGAAGATAGAATTGAGAAAAGTGGTGAGTGACCTAGGTGAAAGTAAGAGAAATAAGCAGGACAGATCACATAGGACCTTTGTAAGAATCTGGTTTTAATATTATTGAAATGTAAAGCCACTGTAGTATTTTAAGATCCTTCTGATTGTGGTGTGGAACTGGAATGGAAAAGAGTAAGGATAGAGATTTATATAAGGAGGCAATATAGTGTTGTTTAGGTGTGAAGGTTTGGGATATGGCTGCTTTGGTTTAAATTCTGGTTCTGCCATTTATTAGCTGTTACTTTATGTAAGTAACTAAAATTCTCTAGTTATTAAATTATTAAAATTCTCTAAGCCAGAGTTTCTTCATCTGTGAGTTAAGAACAATAATAGAATCAACCTCATAATATTAGTCTAGAGATTGAATGAGATAACCCATTACAAAACACTAAGCAGTCTCTGGCAGAAAATAAACACTCAATAGATACTAGAGATTAATAGCCTATGTGAGAGATGATAGTTCCTGGATTAACTTGATGAGAGTATATATGGAGATAAGTGAATGGATATGAGACCTATTGTGGAGGTTTATACAACTGGATTTAGTAAAAGATTGGATGTGAAAGTTGATGGAGAAAAATTTTGGTCAGGTGTATCTGAATTTCTAGAGTGCTGTCAAAAACTGGAGTAAATAGTGCTGCACTTTTATAAGTTAGGAAGGTTTGCCTGTACAAAATTTTGCAATAAAAATTTGTCTGTCTTCTCATACCATATAAGGCAGAATCAAAGAAGGAAAAAAAGGTATGTATTATACAATATAAAAGGAAACACTTATTAAACATTTTAGATAACAGAATCTTACATGAATGATATAAAACACTTTATTTTTATTTGTACCACAATGTCTAAAATATGCAAAAATCTTAAATATGTATATCTGTTGTTTCTAAGGTTTGAGATTTTGAAAATTTCTACTGTATGATGTGAAAGCAGTGGACAGTTAAGCTTATATATTTATTTTGTCTTATATTAAAGCTGCTTTATAATCATTCCATCTGCTTCTCTCACAGAATAGAGGCCACTTGGTATACCAGCAAATGAAGAACTTAAGGAGTGTGTCTAACCATATTCGCATTAGCAATTGAGAGTCTGCTCTGTGGCCATTAGGCACAATGGGAAAGCGAGATAATCGGGTAGCCTATATGAATCCTATAGCAATGGCCCGATGGAGGGGCCCATCTCAACCTGTAGGCCCAACAATACAAGATTATTTGAATCGACCAAGACCAACCTGGGAAGAAGTGAAGGAAAAAATAGAAAGTAAAAAGAAAGGCTCCAAAGTATTGGCAGAATTTGAAGAAAAAATGAATGAGAATTGGAAGAAAGAACTAGAGCAAACCAGGGAGAAAGTATTAAGTGGAAATGAGGGTTCATCCAGAAAAAGAGAACGAAAGAAAAGGAAAAAGAATAAATCTTGTCAGTCTTCATCTTCTTCATCAAGTTCTGATTCTTCAAGCAGTTCTTCAGATTATGAGGTTGAGAAAAAGAAACGATGGAAAAAGAGAAAGAAAAAGCATTCATACAAATCATCAGAAAGCTCTACATATGAATCTGAACCAGAAAGTAAGAAATATGGAAAAAAGAAAGAGAAGTCAAAGAATGAAACAGAGAAAGAAAAGTATATTAGAAGTGTCAACAGAAAAAGAAAGAAGACTCATCCTGAGGACAAACCTCTATCATCAGAGTCCTCATCAGAATCAAATTATGAAGAGGAGGTCCAAGCAAAGAAGAAGAAAATACATGAAGAGCAAGAACAAAGAATGGAAAAAGCAAAGAAGAAAAAGAAACATCACAAAAAACATAGTAAGAAGAAGAAAAAGAAGTCGAATTAAGTCACAAGTCAGGATAAGATCAAGATGAAATAAAGCAAGATTTCTCTATTTAAAAAGCAAGACCTAAAAGAAAATCCAACTGTGAATGTTAGGGCCCCATTTACCAAAATGCATGAGTTTCCCTGTGTTAATAGAATTATTCCTGGATTTTGGATTTCCAGTCAAATACCACTGTATCAGAAAGGGCCATAATTATTGCCTGTGGCTTATATATAGGATTCTGTTTGTGTGTTTTTCCTACCAGGGTTTACTCTGACACCTAAAACCCTGTTGTCATACTAGTGGTTAAAATGGTTGTAATTAAAGTAAAATGTTTTAGATAATATTTATGACAGAAATGTATCTATTTTTTTTAAGTTATTTAGCTTGAGTATATATTTAAATGTAATCCGAAAGATCCAGACAAACGTAATTGACATTTTTGAAGCATGATGTCTCAAAATCCTTATTTTTTAAGATAAGTTTAATTTATTTCATTTTTCTCCTTAATAAATTTTTGTTTACATGGGGAAAGGGTTTGTTGTGGGGGGAGAGTTTGTTATCACTTTGGCTAGGTGAATAGTGTGCCTTTGATCCTTACACATTCTGTTTTTGCCAGTACGCAACCATTCTTTTCTCACTTAATGAAATTCTGGTATGTTGTTGTATGCTGCTTCAAGTGAACAAGAAAAACAACAACAGTATAAGTAAGCCCCCAATTCTATGACATTTACCTCTAATTCTACAGTACAGAATGGAATTTAGCATTAGAATGTTACATGATTTGCATTATCTTTGATACCAATTGGAGGGGAATAATTTTAAATAGAGCCTGGTATTTTTCATTAATAAAGATTCTAAAATATTTTGCAGAATATTGATTTTAGATTATCCACAGATATTCTATATAATTGGTACTCCTTTTTATATGATTTATGCTTAAAATACAAGTTTCAAGTTTGAAATTTCTTACTCTTACTATATTAATTTCATTACTGTGTTTAATTTCACACTGGCCAAAATATTTAGCATGTAAAAAAAGGTTTTTAAAAAATATTTAATGCCTTCATATTGAAGCTAGTATACTGTAAGCAAGTTGAATGCCAGACCTCTAGCATATTGTGTCTTGTTATATAAAACTGCCACAATTTTAGTAAATATACTGTTTTGAAGTCTGTTGTCTTAACCATTACTAGTGAATTAAAATAAGAGATGAATTTGGGAGATAATGATATCATTGATCTTCCTATGTCATATTTTACTAAGAATCCATGCCTCATTTCTGTTGCTGATTCAGGTTAACCACTAATGCTGAAATGAGTTGAAAATTATTTTTACTTTTCATTTTTATATATCAGAGTAATATGATTTATAATTTTATGTTTAAAAAAATACCTATTACAGGAGATGGGCCAATTGTAATATCATATGTACAAAATATTTTGGCATGATGAGAGTCAATAGCTATTTTCTTTTAATTGCCGATTTTGTGTCTGGTCCCTTGAATCACAAACAAAACTTTTATAAAAATAGAAAACATCTAGTAGATAAATAACATATTAGCTCCTCAAATTTTTGGAGTAGAAATAACCAAACCTCTCAGTAAGATTCTTGAAAAATTATAAATGTAATAACATGTTAGATAACATTGAAGCTTCATAACATGTGTTTCCTAATATATATAATCTATATATAATCTATATATCTACAAGCTGATACATTTATTATATTTAAGGGATATTTTGTATCCATATAGAGTTTTTCAAAAATTGTTGTTAATTCAAATATGAAAAAGCTTATATCATTTGTGGAAAGTGGCAAAGACATTAACAACTTATCAAGTGTGCTTTCATCACTTCCCAGCCCATTGTAGGTAGGCAATGCCATTTGACTACTTCTAGCAGAGGGTTTGCAGATAGATTGTAAACAGAAGTGGTGTCCTTTCTAGAGTGGATCTATAAAAAGTCCTGCATGGATTCTCCAGCTCTCTCTTTACTTGCCATGGTGACCTGAAAGCAATGTGCTCCTAATGACATACCTAAAAGATGAATGCAACCTGGGTCTCTAAGTCATTGTTTGTAAGGTACCTGTCCTGAAGAGCTGATGGACTTGCAGTGAATGATTTTAGAGTGAGAAATAAATTGCTATGTGTTAAGCCATTGAGATTCTGGGTATTTTTTGATACCACTGCACTCATCACCTAACCTAATCTAACAACATAGAGCTCTAGAATGTTTATTTCATTATTTATGTAAAATAACTCACTTCTTCTATCACATCTCCTTGTGGTCTGCAGTTGTTCAGAGGTGACCATTATGTATAGTATAAGGAAATTTTATTTCATTTGCATTGTTATTTCATTTGTTGACTGAAGAACAAAATAGTCTAGCATAATATGTCATGCTTATCAGCAATGCTGACAGACTAGAAAGTAAAGCTTCATTATTCCTCTAATTATAGCCAAAACAATATTCCAGGAAAGGTTTTGGGAGGGATATTTTAAAAAGCCCTCAATGCTATTTTTTAGATGTAAGTCATTGGTATGTTGTACAGAAAAGTGATATGGACATAAGTAGAGAACAATATGCTAAATAGATTCAGGTGATCATATAATATGTAGCCTCAATATTGAAAGTAAAATAATTTCCCTTACATGAAAAAACTAAACTTTGCTTTATGTGACTCATAAGAATAATACCTTTAGCCATAACTAACTTTGTGGAAAGGGAAGCAGTGAGAAAATCAATAAGAAAGTAGATGGGAGAAGACAAAAATCAATATAATCTATATTAAGAATGTAACTGCAAGCACAAAAAGAAGAATTTGAAACATCTCAGGCTGTAAAAGGATTAGCTTGGACGTAAAAAGAATGAATAGAATTGGAGGTTCTGGTTTTATATCTTGTAATATGATAGTTCCTTTGTTTATTATAAATTTATCTTGAGAAATGCTCAGTAAATGTTATTTCCTCTTTTTCGTGCTATCATTATCATTATCATTATCATCAATATTATATCATCATCCCATCTCCACTACTGTATTTTACCTCCTTAAAGGTAAGTGGCTGTTTCATCTTTTATCTCTTGCAGTAAGGGTGCACAATGTTTTGCATATAATAAGTGCCTCATAATTTTCACTAAACTGAATTAGTTGGTCAGGCCCTAGAAGAAAGGAGACTCTGAATGAATGCAATGTATCAGATGCTATGTATAAACCCCTTATCTCACATTTTACACAGCTTACTGAAATATAATTAATATACCATCTGATTCACCTTTTAAAACTACACCATGTTGTATAGTATATTTATAAATATATGCAAGCAAAACCACAATTAATGTTAGGACATTGTGATCACCTCAAAAAGAAACTCCATATTCTCTTTTTCTTACCACCACCAGTTTCCACATTCTTAAGCCACTATTGACACACTTTCTGTCTCTATAGATTTCCCTGTTTTGAACATTTCATTTTAACTGAATTATAAAATATAGTCTTCTGTGGCTAGCTTTTTTAATTAGTGTAATATTTTCAAGTTTCATCCATTTTGTTGCACATATCAAGAATATACCAAAATGATATGAAAGAAAATCTAGTTCATCCTACAAAATTTCTGCTAGAACCTGAAGCAACACCACCTCCATATTAGATGTGTTGGGCATCATTAACCTGACTTACACTGCTTTAAATATTGCAAGCTATTGAGGCATTATATTTTCTGGACATAAAAATGTTCAAATAAGGATTTGTGAGAGATAATTGAATCAAAATTTATATGGAGGCTGATAACATCAACCCAAGATGAATAAATATGGATATGATAATATTCACTCCAAGGAGCTATAATGAATGGTATAATCAAGAACTCTATCTGATGTTCTCAGATGTCCTTTCTCAGAAACTGTTTACTAAAACCAAATGATGATTATTATTAACTATAGTCCCGGTGAATGTATTTGTGTGCCAGGGGAGTCTCTCGGCCCAGGCAGCACCCTCTAGCAATCTAGAACCCCTGGGGGAATGTCAGAGAACCAGTTTCAGACCAATCCCCACAGGGTATGCATATAAGATCTTTGGTTAATCTCTTAATGTCCTTCCCCTACCCTATTTCCTTTGAGATTCTTCAGTCTGGTTTCTGCTCCTGAGTTGAGTGTCTGCCTCCAGGTGGTCAGTGCATGTCATAGTTACCAGCCGGTGGGTCAGCCAGTTGCCTGGTCAGCTGGTCATTTAGGTATATATATATATATGTATATATATATATATATATATATATATATATATATATATATACACACACACATATATACACACACACATATATATGTGTATATATATATATATACCTAAATGACCATATATATATATATATATATATATACCTAAATATACATATATATAATTATATTATTATAAATGACCTTATTGCTAGCTATTTGAGCATTTTTTGCCCATTTAGAGAAGTAGATTTCTTATATGTTCCTTTAATTTGAGCTGAAATAAAGTTTATAGAATTATTTTATATACTATTAAAAAATCACCTATTCTGCTATCTTACTGAGAACTCAAAATGACATAGCTCCATGGAAAGGTAAGAAATATAAATAGAAACCAATTTATAACTATTTTATGAGTTAAAATGGTTACGTTAAGTCCTCAAATATTTGCATGGACTTTATTTTTTTTTTAAATCAATGACCAGAAGAGAAAAATGGTGGCTTAATAGGCAGCAGTGTTGTGCACCTCTTCCTAGGGCCAGGCCAGAAAAGCAACTAAATTGGGGAATATACACCCTGAATTAACAAATTAGACCCAGATGAAGAGACAATATTCAATTAGGAAGGGCAAAGGATGCCTAGAGAACACCAGTTGCCAGCCATGACCCACATGGAACCACCACCATGGCCCAGCAGTAAGTAGTGCAGTACCTCATAACAGTCTCCCAGATGTCTGCAGAGAGCACACACCACCAGAGTGAGCTCTTGCACCAGGCTTCATCACCAGCTTGTTGGGACCCAGCAATCTAGGATCTGGATCCAAGACCCCACAGTGAGTACAAGCCAGGGGGAACCCTCTGCCCCACCCCTACCTCCACCCAATACAGGAACCATGCTGCTATCCTGACCTGGGGCACCTGGAACCTGCTCCACCCCTAGCGTTGAGATCTGCTGTCAGGGCAACATGGAGCAACCCAGAGCATGCCCTAGTATGGGCCACAGAGAAACTCTTACTGTGCAATCCAGAGCAACCCACACCCACACCCACACCACCCTGGTGCCAAGAACAGTACTGTTAAGGCCATCCTGAGCAATCCAATGAACATCTCACCCCAGGTGACAGGGGAGTGCAGACTGAGTAATGCAGGGCAACACACCCCCACTCCACACTTAGGAGGAGTAAATTAGAGTAACCAATGTGCATCTCATTCTGGGCTACAAGAAAGCAGGGATGTGTGACCCAGAGAAACCATGCCCACATCACCCTTAGTCAAGGGCCTTGCTGCAGAAACAATCTAAAGTAACCTGGCATGCACCCTACTCATGCCACAGAGGAGCTGTGGCTGTGGAACCCAGAGCAACCCGCACCCACTTTTCCCTAACCCTTGGGACAGTCTGGAAGTGGCTACTGGAACTATCAAGCAAATGCCTCACTCTAGGACATAGGAGAGACTGGTTAGGGTGACCCAGAGCAAACCAGTGTACCTACCCAGGGGTCACAGGACCATGCCACAAGTGAGCTATCAGAGGGACTTAGGATGCCACGCTGCTATAGGTGCCTGGACCACACATGAATTGCATGACAGAGGGCTCTGGGTCCTCACAAGCAGTCCCACATCAGAGGAACTGTTCACATGCTCCCACCAGCCCAAGCACCTAAAACAGAAAATGTAGGAACCAGATATGTGGGACAAGGGGATACAACTCAAAGCAGAGACAATAAAGGCATGGAACTCAGACAAATACAGCCTCTGGGCTAACAATTTCCAAACCATTGCCATGAGAGGGTCTTGAACGCCTCAAACGCTAAGCAAGGTGCTCAAGGCCAAAAAAGAGACAGCAATAATAGGGAAACAAAGAAACAAGCACCCAAGGAAAGAAAAAGAGGAATCTCCATAAAGGCACTAAATGAAACACAGGCATAAAGGATATAAATGGCTACAAACAAGTACCTATCAATAATAACATTAAACATAAATGGACTAAATGCCCCAATCAAAAGACATTGAGTGACTGAATGTATAAGAAAAGATGATCCATATATATGCTTTCTACAAAAGATCCTCCTCAGAACAAGAGATTTATCCCTACTGAAAGTGAAGGGATGGAAAAAATATTTTTCAGGAAAATGGAAATGGAAAAAAAGCTGAGGTAGCAATACTTATATTTGACAAAATAGACCTCAAAGTGAAGACCATAACAGGAGATAGGAAAGGCCACTTCATAATATTAAAGGGATCTATATAACAAGAGGATATAAGTCTGGTAAACATATGTGCACCCAATGTAGGAGCACCCAAATACATAAAAAAATTCTGGAAAATGTCAAGGGAGAGAATGACATCAGTACAATCATAGGAGGGGACTTTAATACCTCAATGACATCACTGGATAAATCCTCTAGATAAAAATAATAATAATAATAATCAGAAAAAAACAACACAGAAAGCCTAAACAACTCTCTAGATCATATGGACTTAATTGACATCTTATAGAGCATTTCATCCCAAAGTTACAGATTATACATTCTTCCAAAGTTCACATGGGAAATTTTCAAATAGATCACATATTGGGTCATAGCAAAGTCTCTACAAATTCAAGAAGATTGAAATAATATCAAGCATCTTTTCAGATCACAATGGCATAATATTAGAAATAAACTACAATAAAAAAATTCAAACACTTGGGGCCAAAATAGCATGCACTGAAACAATAATTGGGTTACCAAAGAGATCAAAGAAGATATAAAAACACCCTAGAAACAAATGACAATAAAAATACAACAATTCAAAATCTATGGGACACAGTGAAAGCAGTCCTGAGAGGGAAGTTCATAGCATTAGAGAGTTCTCTCAAAACAAACAAACAAACAAAAAAACAACAACAAGAAAAACTGGTACTAAATTATCTAACTCTACTACTTAAAGAAATAGAAAGACAGCAACAAGAAAAGCCAACAGTGAGCAGAAAGATGGAAATAATAAAGATCAGAGTATAAATAAATTACATAGACAAAAAATAATACAACAAAAGATCAATGAAACCAAGAGCTGGTTCTCTGAAAGGATAATGAAGATTGATGAACCTCTATCCAGGTTAATTAAGAAGCAAAGAGAGAGGACCCAAAGGAAAAAAAATAAGAAATGAAAGAAGCAAAATAACAACAGATCCCACAAAGATACAAAGGATAAAAAAAAACAACACACTATGAACAACTCTATTCCAACAAACACTCAACCTAGAACAAATGGATACATTCCTAGAAAAATACAACCTTTGAAAACTCAATCAGGACAAATACACGAAATCTGAATAGGCAAATAACTATGGAGAAAATTGAAGCAGTCATCAAAAACAAAAGTCCTGGGCCAGAGGTTTCACATAGGAGTTCTATTAAACATTCAAAGAAGAAATAAAACCTATCTCTTCATAGTATTCCAAAAAATTCAAGAGAAAGGCCCACTTCCAAGCTCTTTCTATGAATCCAGCATTACCCTAATCCCAAAACCAGATAAAGACACTACAAAGAAAGAGAATTACAAGCCAATAACCTTGACGAACATAGATACTAAAATCCTCAACAAAATTCTAGAAAATCTCATCTAACACTACATTAGAAAGATAGAAAAAAAATGGCGGCAGATTAGATGGATGTGTCCGGAGCCTTTTCACTGAGCGGACAGAGAGAATGACTGATGGCCTCACTGGGAGTGTTTGTTGGCAAGTTAAGAGACAGGAAAAGGTGGGGGACTGCTGAACAGGGCTCCCCTGACCAGGCAGCCCCACTGCCACGGGGTTTTGGTCTCCCAGAGCCACCAGCATGAACACGGAGACCACACCATCTTTCAAGAGGAAGTGGATGTCTATGGTGGTCTGAAAAGCTAGCTGCAGCACCCACCAGTTGGGGGACCCAGAACACCACTCTCCAATCTGTGCAAACACTCAGAGTCAGTGGATCTCCACAAGCCACACGGAAAGGTCAGATTTCACCTGGGATAAGGTGAGGTCTCTGGTCCCACAGACACACACTTTGTGGGAACTAGACTTGGGGAAAGCTGCTCCTAGAGAAATCTGCGAATGTGTGGCCAGGCATGCATAATCCCTAAATGTGGAAGAAGGCCCTCAGAGCTATTCACAGAAGGGAGCTCTAGAAAACAACACATTTTGATCTGAGGCAGAAGGACTTCCTGGGAGTTATTACAGTGTCCCAGCTGCTCGATCAGGAGTGTGGAAGGGGGAGAGCACAGACTGCACTCTTTCCTCTTCAGACCCTGGCTTCTGATTGCTAAGCCCAATACATAGGATCATGCAATTGGAGACATCCTGAGAGACTGCGGGGAAAAGTTGTTTTTCTGGAACCTGAATATCAGAGTGCAGAATAACCATCAGAGAATCAGCTCTGGGGCAAATCACCCCCACAAACCGATATTGAGTACCACAGAATAAGCAGGATCTAAGCACAGGCTAGAGGTAAAAAAGGATAATGGTCCTGTGCTTAGTCTCAGAGGACAATATCGAAACACTGCCACCCAGTGGATGACTGACAAATAGACATTCCCATAATCACATAGGAATAAAAAGATTAAGACACATCTCAGCAGTAGAATACAGGGAACTGCAATAGCCTCCCAACTGGGAAAGAGGAATGCCAAACAGAACAATAGTAGAAGTGAATGACCTCCACTACTGCCCATTCTATTATTTTATTTTTAATTTATTTTTATTTTTTCATATTTTAATTAATAAACGATTTTTTTCCTTTTCTCCACAACTGAATTTTACCTTTTTAATGATTACATTTTTATTTTCAACTAGTATTATTACTACTACTATTTTACCTTTTTCAAAAAAAAAAAGAAGTATTATTTTATTTTCTCTTTATTTTACCTTGGGATTAGAGTTCTACATTCTATTTTCATCTTTCCTTTAGCTTAATTTTACTCTATCTCAACTCTACCTTTATGGCAACACTCTCTTCCTAACTTTCCCAATTTTGTTATTTTGTTTCTCTTTTCCTTTTCCAACTTTAGATTCTCCCTATTCTTTCTTATTACCTGGTTAAAATTTCACCCCACTTATATACCTAATTTCGAATCCCTTACTCCAAGTCCATACAGACCTCTTTCTTCTCTGTCTTTGGTATCCAAAAAAATTGTTTTTCTCTATGTCCTTTGGTTGTTGTTTGCCTGAATGGTGATTATATCGATTTTTTTATACTTTATTTGTGAGATTGTTTTTGCTTATTCTACTTGTTTTATTTTGCTTTTTGTTTGCTTTGCTTTTTTACCTCTGTTTTCCCTCTCCTCCCTTGATATTAGTTGTTATTTTTAGTTTGTATTAATTGCCAGGTACTTGATGCCAGCATTCTTTGGGATTAGTGGCTGTTCTATGGAAGTTTTCTCTTCACAATATATAATTTGGTCCCTTTTTATTTCTTCTTCTCTTTTACTCTTCTTCTTCTTCTTCTTCTTCTTCTTCTTCTTCTTCTCCCTCCCCCCATCTTTATTTTCCTCCCTTATCCCAATTTGACTTTGGCACTTCTTTCTTTTCTTTCTGCCTCATTTCTCTCTTCTTTTTTCTCTACTTACTCCTAATTTCTTTTACATTGGTGGTCACCTTATTTGTGGTTATTAACATCGTGAATACATTTCTGTTCAGTGCCTTGTGTGTTCTACCTGGCCGTGTTGTACTTTGTGCCTTTAAATCAATGTAGGAGAGAGAATTACATAACCAGACACCCAGAGAAGAAAGAACATGGGCGGATGAAGAAACAGCCCATATATGAAAGAAAAGCAGGTATCATCAGAAAAGGAAGTAAACAAAATAGAATCAGAAATAAACCTGACAAAGTTCAGAGAAATGGTCATAAGGTGGCTAAAAGGAATGGAAGACAAAATCTACAAGATGAGTAAGAGCCAAAAGGAAATGAAGAAGAGACAAGAGGAAATAGAGAAGAACCAAGAGAAAATAAAGAATAATCAATAAGAAATAAAAAATTACACCAGAGCTATAAAGAACTCAATAGAAAGCATCAAAAGTAGACTAGATGAAGCAGAGGACAGCATCAGTGAACTAGAAGACAAGGTAGGAAAAAATACCCAAGTGCAGCAGCTTCTAGGAAAAAAAAAACAACAACTAAAAAGCAAGAGGAGAGCCTCAGGGAACTTTGGGTTAACACGAAAAATAAATCCGCATAATTGGGGTTCCAGAAAGAGTGGAACCTGAGCAAAGAATACAAAACCTATTTGAAGAAAGAATGACAGAAAACTTCCCTGATATAGGAAAGAAAAAACCCACACAAATCCAAGAAGCTCACAGAATCAAAAGCAAAATGAGCCCCCCAAAATTGACACCAAGGCACATTATAATTAAATTGGCAAACACCAATGATAAAGTAAGAATCTTAAAAGCAGCCAGAAAGAAACAAAAAAGTTACCTACAAAGGTACCCCATC
Source organism: Lasiurus borealis (assembly GCA_004026805.1). Lineage (NCBI taxonomy): Eukaryota > Metazoa > Chordata > Mammalia > Chiroptera > Vespertilionidae > Lasiurus > Lasiurus borealis. Next base: position 29,632 of record PVJN01002034.1, read on the forward strand.
ATACTAGCAACTGATTTTTCAACAGAAATTCATCAGGCCAGAAGGGAATGGAATGAAATATACAAAGTCATGCAAAAGAAGGCTTTGAATCCAAGAATACCATACCCAAAAAGGTTTCAATCAAAATTGAAGGTGAAATTGGGACCGTCAAAGAGAAAAAAGGACTAAAGAAATATATTACCATCAAACCAGCAATGCAAGAAATGTTAAAGGGTCTGCTGTAAAAAAAGAAATAGGAAGCAAAGAAGGACCCAGAGGTAAAGAATAAAAATGGCGACAGACAAGTACCTATCAATAATAACTTCAAATGTAAATGGATTGAAGGCTCCAATCAAAAGACATAGGGTAACCAATTGGATAAAACAAACATGATCCATATATCTGCTGTCTACAAGAAACCAACCTCAGAAAAAGAGATGCACACAGATTGAGGGTGAAGGAATGGAAGATGGTATTTCAGGCAAATGTAAATGAAAAAAAAAAGCTGGGGTTGCAATACTTATATCTGACAAATTAAATGAGATATATAACATAAGCAAATTGAGAGTTATAAATCACATCATCATATTAATTGATGCAGAAAAAGCATTTGACAAAATCCAACATGCTTTCTTGATAAAAACTCTCAGCAAAGTGAGAATAGAGGGATCATATCTCAACATAATAAAAGCCTGATATGACAAACCTACAGCCAATATCATAATCAATGGGCAAAACTAAAACCATTTTCCCTAAGAACGGGAATAAGGCAGGCATGCCCACATACACCACTCCTGTTAGACATAGTAATGGAAGTATTAGCAATAGTGATGAGACAAGATAAAGAAATAAAAGTATCTAAATTGGAAAAGAAGGAATAAAACTGTCATTATTCACAGTTGATATGATATTTTTACATAGAAAACCTTAAAGACTCTACCAAAAAAAAAACTATTAGTTTTAATAAATAAATTTGGCAAGGTAGCAGTATACAAAATTAACATCCAGAAATCTAGGGCTTTTTACATACCAATAATGAACTCAAAGAAAGAGAAACTAAAATAACAATCCCATTTACCAATGCAACAACAACAAAAAAAAATTAAAATACTTAGGCAAAAACTTAACTAAGGAGGTAAAAGATCTGTACTTGGATAATTACAGAACATTGAAAAAAGAGATAGAGGAAGATATAAGCAAATGGAAGAATATACCATGCTCATGGAATGGTAGCATGAACAACATTAAAGTGCTCATGCTACCCAAGGCAATCTATAGATTTAATGTTCCCCATGAAAATACCAATGGCATATTTCAAAGACCCAGAACAAACTCTCCAAAAATTAGTATTGAACAAAAAAGACCCAGAAGAGCTACAGCAATCTTGAGAAAGAAGAAAAAATTTGGAGGGATCACAATACCGGATATCAAGCTGTATTACAAAACCACTCTTCTCAAAACTGCCTAGTATTAGCATAAGAACAGAAAACTAGACCAATGGAACAGAACAGAGAACCCAGAAATCAACCCAAGCCCTTATACTCAATTAATATTTGACAAAGGAGGCAAGAGCATACAACCTAATGAAGACAGTCTCTTCCATAAATAGTGTTGGGAAAATTGGACAGATACATGCAAAATAATGAAACTAGACCACCAAATTACACCATACACTAAAATAAATTGAAAATTGTTAAAGGACTTAAATATAAGTCGGAAAAACCATAAAAATCTTAGAAGAATACATAGGCAACAAAATAGCAGACTTTGTCATAGCAATATCTTTACCTATACAGCTCCTAGGGCAACGGAAACTAAGGAGAAAAATAATGGGACTACATCAAAATACAAAGCTTCTGAATAGCAAAAGAAACCATCAACAAAACAATAAGAAAGCCCACTGTATGGGAGAATATATTTGCCATTATTTCTGAAAAGGACCTAATCTCCAAAATTTATAGGGAACTCATACATCTTAACAAGAGGATGATAAAGAATCCAATCAAATAGTGAGCAAAGGAGTTAAGTAGATAACTTTCAAAAGTGGACATACAGAAGGCCAAGAGTCTTATGAAAATATGCTCAGTCACTAATCATGCCAGGGATGGAAAACAAAACAACAATGAGATACCATCTCACACCTGTCAGAATGGCTATCTTCAACAAATCCACAAACAACTGTAGGAGAGGATGTGGAGAAAAAGGAACCCTAGTGCACTGCTGGTAGGAATTCAAACTGGTGCATCCATTGTGGAGAACAGTATGGAGTTTCCTCAAAAATTTAAAAATGAAACTCCCATTTGACCCAGTAATATATCTTATAAAACCAGAAACACCATTCAGAAAGGACATATGCACCCCTATATTCATAGCAGCATAATTTACAATAGCCAAGATTTGGAAGCAGCCTAAGTAGCCATCAGCAGATGAGCTGATTAAAAAAGTATGGTATGCCAAAACCGGTTTGGCTCAGTGGGTACAGTGTTGGTCTGCGGACTGGAAGGTCCTAGGTTTGATTCCAGTCAAGGGCACGTACCTTGGTTGTGGGCACATTCTCCATTGGGGGTTGTGTAGGAGGCAGCTGATTGATGTCTCTCCCTTATCGATGTTTCTGACTATATCTCTCTTCTGTCCTCTCTGTAAAAAATCAATAAAATATATTTTTAAAAATATGGTACATCTACACAAGGGAATATTATGCTGCTGTAAAAAAGAAAGAACTCTTACCATGCATAACAGCATGAATGGACATGGGGAGCATTTTGTTAAGCAAAGTAAGCCAGTTAGAGAAAGATAACTATCACATAATCTCACTCATTTGTGGAATATAATGAACAACATAAACTGATGAACAAAAATAGATCCAGAGACAAATAAGCATTGAACAGACAGTCAAACTTCCAAGGGAAGGCAGAGAAAGATTGGAGGATGGGGATGGGGATAAGAGATCAACCCAAGGACGTGTATGCATGCACATAATAGTAAGCATAACCAATGGACATAGACACTAGGGGAATGAGGGCATGTGAAAGGGAAGGGTTGAGGAGAGGTCAATGGGAGGAAAAGGAGACATATATAATACTTTAAATAATAAAGAATTTTAAAAAGTATAGAGAGAAAAACATGTTGATGACATTGTAAAAGACAGGTTATTCTCCATACAAGGAGGAAAACCTGAAAGTGTGAGTCTCTACATTGGCTTTATACATTGTGTTGTGTAACAGGTTTTCCAACTGAGGTTAGTGTTCCCACCTGGTAGTTTTAAACTCTGGAATTTCATGAGAGAGCTTTAGACAGCCCTGACTGCTGTGGCTCAGTTGGTTGAGTGTCATGCTATGCACTGGAAGATTGCCACACTATTATTTAAATCTTTTATGTTTGATTCCAGACCTGGGCATATGTCCAGATTGCTAATTCAGTACCCAATTGGAGCGAGTGCAGGAGGCAACAAATGTTTCTCACACCTTTGTTTCTCTCTTTCCATTCCTCTATCTCTAAAACTAATAAAAACTATTTAAAAAAATAGACAATAAAGCTGATAAGTCAGGTAGGCATTTATACTTTTTAGTTAAGTCTGACTACATAGTAGTTTTATGAAAACCTGTTTTATAGAAATTATTTAATAGGATATCTCCAAAAACTTTTAGTTAATACTGAAATTTAATTTTTTTTAACCCATTGTCCATTCCTTTCCTTTGACAACATTTTATCAACATAGAGGATTCAAATAATAGTGTAGCCAAAGGACATCCTCCCTCACCCACCTTTCTCTGAAGGACTATTATAAGCAATTAAGTCTCACACCAAACAAAGGTCTTTGTATTATCCCTTTCCCAACTCATGGCAGGATGTTGTAGTATTTATATACTTTGTCTCTGGACTTGGAAATCCCTTACTATTAGATTTAATTACCTAAAATACAGCAACTTCTTTCTTTGCTTATTGGTTTATTTGCATGAAGAGCTTAAAAAGATCCTATCTATGACCTTGTTTCCTGATGCAATTATTCCTCCATTGTACACAAGGATTTCGAACCACATCAAGCCTTATTGTGGGAATGGAAGTGCTATTGGTGGAAGTGGAGTTCTTGGGGTGATGTGGAGAAAAAGAAATCCTCATGCCCCCATGGGAGGATGGGGCTGCATGGAAAGCTTTATTGATGATGTAAAATCAATGGGGTTCCCCTTTAAGGTCCCATCTCTGTCTGTACTGCCATGGAAGAAGTCCAACATTGTCTTCAGCAGGGCCAGAATTAAAACCAGTGTCCTGAGTTTTTGTTCCATAATAAAGTACACACCAGTTTAGTATCTGGCTAGGTTAGCCTCTGTTCCCAGATGCAGTCCATTGTGGTAGAATCCGCATGGCATGTGGCTGTTTAAAACCACATAGCAGGCAAATGTGGGTCATGGAGCAAATTAGTGAGAGGGAACAAGGGGTACAGGAGTGAGCAAGAGAGGGGACTCTATGGATTTTAATTTTCCAAGATTTCCCTGACTTGCACTGAGGTCCACCCTCCTAACCAATCTATGGCATTCCAGACTAGACTGACAGGCAAGCACTTTCCCTATGTTACCCAACTTCACTGTGCATGCACTCATCACCCTTTTTGTGTGATCCCTTCTTACAGTGATTTAGAGGGAGTGGGCTGGTGGTTTCCCGGGGAGTGTGAAGGAAGCTTTAGCTTCCTGGTGAAGCTTCCCAGATGATCATGCTTATAATGTCTGGCCTCCCCTTCACTCTCTTCCTATTATATTAATAACTAATTATGACAATAACAGAAGCATATTTTTTCAAGTATTTTATGAACTGTAATAGCAGGAAAGACCACTCCCACCTACCACTTAATTCCTGATTATGGGAGAAGTTGCAACATTTATTGGCTACTGGTTAAAAGCATATATAACATCCTTTAGGACAGCATCCTAAACTTGCAAGTTGTTGTCTCCTACTTGTTGTAATAAATGAATCTCCAGCCAATCACATAAAACACATAATAAAACCAGTGAATTCTGTAGATATAAACCCATTGCTATAAAATGTATGACCTGGTTAGAGATAATATTGTGTAAGATTGCACAGCAAGTAAATCATTATATAAGTCCATGAACAGTTGTTTTGCAACAATCTTTCCATGCAGAGAAGCAAAATCAATATCCAGAATACATGTCTGTCTCATCAAAGACAAATGGGTTCAGTATAATCACTCTGATACCACATAGCCTGATGGTCCATTGGAAATGATGCCATATTTATTGTTAGCATAAGCTTCTGTTGTGAGCAGGTTGGGCACTCAAAAGTGATGAAAGTGTGCCGAGACTGATTTGGCTCAGTGGATAGAGCGTAGGCCTGTGGACTGAAAGGTCCTGGGTTCGATTCTGGTAGGGGGCATGTACCTTGCTTAAGGGCACATCTCCAGTGGGGGGCGTGCAGAAGGCGACTGAATCGATGTCTCTCTCTCATCGATGTTTCTGACTTTCTGTCTCTCTCCCTTCCTTTCTGTGAAAAATCAATAAAATATATTTAAAAAAAGTGATGGAAGTGAAGTCATCTTGGGTAATGAAAATACAGTAATATTGATGAATCCATGCACAGTTGCTATCCCAGTCACCAGGTACACTTCATACATGGGCCTATTGAATAAGCACAAGGGTGACTGGGGAAAGTGCTCAACTGTTAAAAAAAGAGCAGGCTATTTTGCTCATCTGATTACTGAGAGCTTCCTTTTATATGATACCCTCTGGTCAGTATTTGCATAAGTGATTTATTTCTTCACATCAGCTCATTCAAAGAGGTTTATACAATTATCTCTCCCCTCCTCACACACACACAACATAAATTTCTTGTCACTGATTTCCCAATTCTGATTTCTCCAAATTCCTAACCAAAATGTTGGACTTTGTTCATGAATTGATGTACTTCAGGAAATCTTTCCTTCCACTGTTATACAAAGTCAAATATGCTGCAGAATATTCTGCCCACTGCACCAGTGACTTTCACAGATACTCCTTCTGGGTGGTATTTGCATACCATATTGATTCATTTGTAAATCATACCTATGCTTTTTCTCCTCATTAATTACTCATAAGGAACTCCTCATAAGATAGTAAGTGTGTTTGAGGGAGAGGTGGTAAAGTGGTATAACCAGGCAGCATCTGAGATAACTGCTTATAATTTCTAATAGACTTTATGTTTATATCAATTTTAGGTGCCCAACCAAATTGACTAGAAGGATGAAAGAATTCACACATAGCACCTGTCCTTATATACACACATAGCCTCCCCTACTATCAGCAACCAACATCAGAGGGATACTTTCCTGCAATTGATGAACATATATTCACACACTTTTATCACTCATAGTTTACATTAGAGTACACTATTGGTGTTTTATGGTATGTGGTTTTGGAGTAATGTATCCACTATTACAAAGCAGGGTTTCACTGAACTCAAAATCCTCTGTGTTCTGCCAATTTATTCCTCCCTCTCTTCTAATTCCTGGAAACCACTGATTTTTTACTATCTCCATAGGGTTTTTCTTTTCTTTTCAGAATGCCATATAGTTGGAATTATATAGCATGCCAACTTTACAGATTGACTTATTTCACTTATTAATATGCATTTAAGTTTTCATTTCATTTGGTTAAATATCCAGGTGTACAATGATTGTCATGATCTTTCCTTCCAGATCTATTTAAGCCAGGTATATACAATTTCCCTTTTATAATGAAACTAGAAGCCTGGTGCATGAAATTCGTGCCAGGGGGGTGGATGTCCTTCAGCCCAGCCTGCTCCCTCTCCAAGCCTGACCCCTTGAGGGATGTCCAACTGCTGGTTTAGGCCCGATCCTAGGATCGGGCCTAAATAGACAGTCGGACATCCCTCTCGCAATCCAGGACGGCTGGCTCCCACCTTATCACCTGCCTGCCTTCCTGACTGCCCTTAACTGCTTCTGCCTGCCATCCTGATCACCCCCTAACCACTCCCCTGCCAGCCTGATTGATGCTTAACTGCTCCCCTGCCAGACTGTTTGCCCCTAACTGACCTATTGTGTGGGTCTGGTCACCCATAACTGCCCTCCCCTGAAGGCCTGGTCACTCCTAATTGCCCTCCCCTGCAGGTGTGGGTCCACCCCTACTACCCTTCTCTGCAGGCCTGGTAACTCCCAACTTCCCTCCTCTGCTGGCCTGGTCACCCCTAACTGCCCTCCCTTGCAGGCTTGATCATCCCCAACCACCCTCCCCTGCTGGCCATCTTGTGGTGGCCATCTTGTCTCCACATGGGGGCAAGATCTTGTGACCACATGGGGCAGTCATCTTGTGTGTTGGGGTGATGGTCAATCTGCATATTACTCTTTTATTAGATAGGATATAGGCCTGGTGCATGGGTGGGGAACAGCTGATTTGCCCTGCAGGGTGTCCTGGATCAGGGTGGGTGTCCCCTTGGGGCATGGGGTAGTCTGTATGAGGGGCCTGTGGTGGTTTGTAGGCTGTCCACTTCACCCAATGATCCAAGTGGAGACCCTGGTATCTGGAATTTATTTATCTTCTACAATTGAAACTGGAGCCTGGAGAGGAGCCAAGCCTTCTGCTCACACAACCATTGAAACTTTATTACCTTAAGTAGAGGCCTCTGCCTGCTAGACTTTGGGGAAAACTTGGCTTCCTCCATCACCAGGTGCAACAGAAGCCTCTCTCCTGCTCTCTCTGTGGCTATAAACCATCTTGTTTGGGTTAATTTGCATATTTGCTCTGATTGGCTAGTGGGTGTGGCTGGTGGGTTTGGGGGATGTAGTGGAGATACAGTCAATTTGCATATCACTCTTTTATTAGATTCTATGAATCTGTAAACATCCAAATTCATAGTTGTGTGAATCGGATAGCAGTAATAATAAACAAGAAGTTTTTTCTAGGGCCCATTCTTAAGCAAGGAACTGCTTTAAAAATGGAGAATAGAGTAAGGTAAGGCCTTTCTCTTAAACCAAAGAATTCTGTGCTATTATCTTCCCATTGGGGTGTGCCAGAGGCTAACATCTCTTTCTTCCATAGAAACTTTTAAAACCTTTGGACTTCTGATCCATAAAGCCCTAATAGTGAAATATATTGCACTGAAGCCTGAAACTAATGGATAATCTATCTTTTCTAGAACCCACTTAAAATTAGAAGCTTTACAAATTACCAAAGGATCTGTCAGAGCAGCCTCCCAAATGCAAAGAGGACCACCAAGCATTTCACCTATTTTTTTGTGGTAAGCAGTAAAAGGTAAAGCAACTTGTTTCTTATATTGGAAGGAAATATCCTAATATATCCAAGACTACTGGACTCCTACAAACTTACTGTATTTTCTGGCATATAAGATGACTTTTTAACCCAGGGAAATCTTCTCAAATGTAGAAGGTCATCTTATACACTAGGTGTCATCTTATAGGGTGGGTGCTGAAACTTTGGAGCCAGACTGGAGAATCTGTGATCACTCCATACAGTGAGGGGAGCTCAAAAATGGCTGCAGCCGCATCCCGGCTGTATGCAGCGACCATATGAAAACAGCAAGGATGGCGCTGTACAAGTACGGTAGAAGAAAATCCACTCACCAGGATTCGTGGAAAGAAGTGACTTAATGTGGTCCTGATGACGAGGCGAGGAGATGCCTCACCAGTAAGGTGAAAGTGAAGGGTGGAGCAAGTTGCAGGTGTCTGAAGCCTGAGGTATGGAAAAAAGATATAGAGCAGCACTGTACCCAGAAAAACACGCCTCTTTAACCTGTCTGGCCCGCCCTTGTATCTTATTACCGTACCTCCTTCTCTTCCTTTCAGATCTCACTCTTGAGGACTACAGTGAAATGGCGCAGGCACACATGTGTGAGATCTGAGAGGCAGGGAAGCAGGTCTAGTCTCCTGGTGTGAGATATGTTCAGGGCTCATTTAACTCCCAGCACCAAGCAAATGCTTGCAAGACTAAACACAGATGTGGCAGTTATTCCTGCTGGATTGACATAGTTGGTACAGCCACTGGATGTGTGCCTAAACAAGCCGTTTAAAGATCACATTCGAGAACAGTGGAATGAATGGATGATTAGCGGCAAAAAGTCATTCACAAAAGGAGGAAACATGCGTGCTCCACAGTTGGATATTTTGTGCAAGTTTGTCATAAAAGCCTGAAATGATATAGATGCAGAAACAGTAATCAAGTCTTTCAAGAAGTGTGGCATATCAAATTCATTAGATGATATGGAGGACAACTACTTGTGGCAAGATGAAGAGGAGGCCGAAACTGAGACCACACCATCTGATACAGAATTTGGTCCATACGATGACTGCCTTACAAATGTATCACAAGATGTCATTGATGTACGTATGATATAATATGATAAACAGGAGGATTTTGAAGGCTTTGAAAGGAAAACTGTCACACCAGCAAAACCTGTAAAAATACCATAGCTTGCAGTTATGATGGGCGTTGCTAGCTCTCCAGGGACTTGTCTGGCACTTGCTCTCTCTCTATTGTTTGTTATTTTCCTCCTATCATCATCAGTTCCAGTTTGGTTGACAGCTTAGAAAACAAACAGCATAGCAGCTCCCATGGGTTTATTCTCTTATCCTTTCTTTCAGCTTTACAGTAAATTAGGAAAAGTTTAATCCACTTGCACTGTTTATGTTTACATGTTTGATGACAAACAGCCTTATGTTTATAAGTGACAGTTTTTCTGCTAAATACCTGCATATCATAAGCATTTGAATTAAAATTACCATATTGAAATAAAATCTGATGTTTGTTTGTTTTTTATTTTGATATGGTGTGCGTTGGAAGATGGGTAGTCTTATACTGCTAGTATATCCCAAACTCTATATTTTAACTGGAAAAGTTGGGGGTCGTCTTATATGCCCAGTTGTCTTATATGCTAGAAAATACGGTAATTAATATGGGAAGTCCTGCCCTTTGGCATAGTTTATGTCCTACTCTCTGGCATTCATATGTCTTCCTTAGTCATATATGATAGTGCTACTCAAAATATGGTCCATTAATTATGGCAGTTCCTAAATTACTTGTTATTGGTCTGCAACAACATAAGTATGGAAATTGCTAGACATGTATAAAAACTTACATAGCAATATGATACATTTGCAACATCTAACCACATAAATATTTTCTAGTAGTTCATGTTTATTATAGTTTACCAAAGTATTGGTTTTTGATTAAGTGAAAGATTAATTAAAACTTTTTAAAAATTAGAAATTAAAAAACAAATGATCCTTTATAATTTTGATAGGAACTAATATAGTGGGCTTGCTATTTCCTCCTTAGTGGATCCAATTAGCATAATATCATCAATCTAGTTTTCCAAAAATTATATCCTATGAAATGTCAAGTTTATCAAAGTCCCTCTGGACTATAGGACTATATTATGATGAAAAGCAGTAGAGTTCACAGTCCTGATGTACTACAGTAAATAATATATCAGTGTCTGTGCCATAGAAATGTGAACTGTTTCTGATATTTCTTACTGAATATAAAAGGTAAAAGAAAGCATTTTACAGCTAAGTAGCCACATACTAGATTCCAGGCGTTTTGTTGATTGCTCCAGTAAATATACCATATTTGAAAGCACAACTATAATTGACATAACTTCCTGATTATTTGCAGTTATCTACTATCATTTTCTATGATCCATCTGGCTTTTGCACTAGCCAAACAAGCTTGATAAATGCGAGTGTTATAGGAATCATTTCCCCTGAATCTCTAAATTCTTTGATGGTGGCACTAATTTCTGCAAATTCTTCAAGGGTTTTTGGTTTGTTATCTTGAAAGGGCACTTACTTCATTTTTTTCTACCATAATAGCCCTCTATGAGTCTATTTTTCTACTACAATAACCTTCTCACTTGACATATCATAGCTTCAAAATTCTATCAATTCTACAAAGTATTTCAACTTAACTCCATGAGACAAGGAGCCATTGTGAAATTCTGCCAGTTACTTAATAGATTTATTCTTTCTATATACACTGCAACTAGGGAAATAAAAGAAGTCTACATTCCAAATGTGTGTATTATGAAATGGATGTTGGCCAAGACTCCATCTCTCCTCTGATTTCACTAGGCCCCTAATTTGAGAAGTGAACTACAGTGCCATTTTTGTCTCTATGCAACAGCTAAAATTCCTGGTAAGTATATATCAATCCCCAGAAAATTGGTGTACTTTTCTTCCCTCACAGCAGAAGGATGGGGTCATGATATAAGCCTGTGATCACTTTGCAGGTCCTTCCTCAAAAGTTGACAGTTTGTCTCTCAGTTGAAGAGCTTTGATCCAATTAAAGTTGAGGATTTGGAGAAGAGGCCATGGATCCCCACTATGGTGACTCAAGTTAACCTTCTAACCTGATTTAGAATGTTTCCTTCTTTATTACCCACTAGCAACTTAAGTTGTCAGTATATTTAATTTCTAGGCTGCAGTGTGCTGTATGTCAAAAGATTCCTTGGCTTATTACATTCTTTGGCTTATTGTGAAATTGCACATAACCTCATTTCTGATAGTTAACTACTGCTATTAGACCTTTACCATACCAGGATCTCATTAATGACATTGACATCAGGGAACCCAACTCTAACACAACTTCTGTTTTATCTTTACTTACAGAATTCAACTACTATAGAATCGAGATTACGTATAATGAATCCATAACAACATTGCTATTTCTCTGGACCTTTGGTCTCTTTAAGTATAGTAGTTCTCAAACATCACTGTGTAAAAGAATCACCTGGAGGGTTTGTTAAAACACATGGCTGGGTTCCATGCAAAAAGCTTCTGAATGAGTAATCCTCAGTGGTCCCCAAGAATATGAAATTTTGTTTAAGTCTTTACTGTTCAGAATATTACAGTTGTTCCTCTTTTCCCCCCATAGCTCCCCTCCACCCAGTTCCCACCTCACCCCATGCCTTTACCCTCCTCCCCACCACTGTTCTGATCCATAGATGTATGATTTTTGCCATCTCTTCTGGCATTCCCCATACCCGTTCCCTCTGAGAAGTGTCAGTCCACTTCCTTTCTATGTCCCTGATTCTATTACAGTATAAGAATTTGAAATTTGACAAGTTCCCAGGGTAGGCTTATGATACTAGCTTAGGAACTATTTTTTGAGAACCAGCCAGTATATGTGAGGAAAATATTAGCATTTTTACCTCATTAATTGTAGGACATTCTTTTTATTTTATTTTTTCAACTACAGTTTAATTCAATATAATATGTATTAATTTCAGATATACAGCATAGTGATTCAATAATCATATAATTTACAAACTTTTTCCTCTGATATATCCAGTACCCTCCTGGAGCCATATATAGTTATAATATTATTGACTCTATTCTCTATGCTATATTTTGCATCCCCCTGTCTATAGTAACTACCAATCTGTACTTCTTAATACCTTCAACTTTTTCATCCAATTTCCCAAGTCTTTTTACTTCTAGCAACCATCAATCTGTCCTCTGTATCTGCGAGTCTGTTTCTGTTTTGTTTATTTATTTTATTGTTTAGATTCCAAATATAAGTGAAATCATATGGTATTTATCTTTCTCTGACCAAATTACTTGATTTAGCACAATACCTCTAGTCCCATCCATGTTGTCACAGTTGGTAAGATTTCATTATTTTTTATGGTCTATTAATATTCCACTCATCTATCGATGGCATTTGGGTGGCCTCCATAGCTTGACTATTGTAAATAACCTAGCAATAGACATGGAAATATATATTATTTTGAATTAGTGTTTGTTTCTTCAGATGTGTTTCCAGAAGTGGAATCACTGGGTCATATGAAGTTTTATTTTTAATATATTTAGGAACTTCCGTACTATTTTTCATAGTGGCTTCACCAATATTCATTCCCAACAACAGTGCATGAAGATTCTCTTTTCTCCACATCCTCTCTAATTCTTCTTCGCTGTTTTATTGATGACAGCCTTTCTGACATGCTCATTGTGGTTTTAATTGCATTTATCGGATGATTAATGACATTGAGCATCTTTTTATACATCTGTTGGCCATCTCTATGTCCTTTATGAAGAAGTATCTAGTCAGGTCCTTTGTCCATTTTAAATTAAATTGATTTTTTTGGTGTTGAGTGGCATGATTTCTTTAAAAATTTTGGATATTAACCCCTTATTAGATGTATAATTGACAAATATATTCTCCTGTTCAGTGGGATGTCTTGTCATTTTATTGATATTTCTCTTTGCCATGCAAAAAATTTTTACTTTCATGTAATCCTATTTGTTTATTTTTTTATTTTGTTTCTCTCACCAGAGAAGATATATCAGAAGAAAATATTACTTGCCCTAGCTGGTTTGGCTCAGTGGATAGAGCATCAACCTGCCAACTGGAGGATCCCAGGTTGGGTTCGAGTCAAGGGCCCATGCACAGGTAGAGGGCTCCATCTCCAGTAGGGGGTATGCAGAAGGCAGCTTATCAATTATTCCCTTTCATCATTGATTTTTCCAACTCCTCTCGCTCTCCCTTCCTTTCTGAGATCAATAAAAATATATTTTAAAATATCACCACAAGAAATGTCTGAGATTCTATTGCTTATGTTTTCTTCTAGGATTTTTATGGTTTTGAGTCTTACATTTAATTATTTAATCCATTTTGAGTTTATTCTTTTGTTTGATGTAAGAAGGTGTTCTAGTTTTATTTTTGCATGTATCTGTCCTATTTTCCCAACACCATTCTAGTGTTTTTCAACCTTTCTAATGCTGTGACCCTTTAATACAGTTCCTCATGTTGTCATGGCCCCAACCATAAAATTGTTTTTGTAGCTATTTCATAACTGTAATTTTGCTACTGTTATGAATCATAATGTAAGTACCTGTGCTTTCTGATGGTCTTAGATGACCCTGCTAGCAATTCCACAGGTTGAGAACTGCTGCTGTAGAGCCTAAGACCATTGGAAAACATTAACCACTCACTAACTTAAGAAATAAACCATTATAAATACAGTCATTCACTGAAAAAATACAATGCATTTTTTTCCTAACAGTTAGATGTATCCATATACTGTTAGAGGTTATCATGCCCATGCCTAACTTTTTATGAAACCGTTTATACTATTTTATTGTATGATATACGGCACTACATTTTTTTCCCTTTGTCTTCCCCCTCCCCCCAAATTAGTTTTAAGTTCTCTAGCTTCAATCTCTCAGGACTAACATCTTAATTTGTCTAGTTTTTCTTTATAAACTTGAAATGATCAAATTTTCCACTCTCAATTTAATAGAATTTTGTACTCAAGAATGTCCTACAGTACCCAAAGAAATCTATAAATTAATATAATTCTTATCAAAATACCAATGGCATATTTCACAGAATAAGAACAAATAATCCAAAAATGTATATGGAACCACAAAAGACCCCTAATAGCCACAGCAGTCTTGAAAAAGAAGAATAAAGTTAGGGAAGTCATGCTACCTGATATCAAACTGTATTATAAGGCCATTAAAAAAAAACACAGCTTAAACCAGTTTGGCTCAGTGGATAGAGTGTCAGCCTGTGGACTGAAAGGTCCCGGGTTCGATTCTGGTCAAGTGAATGTACCTTGGTTGCGGGCACATCCCCAGTAGGGGGCGTGCAGGAGGTGGCTAATCGATGTCTTTCTCTCATCGCTGTTTCTAACTCTGTATCCCTCTCCCTTCCACTCTGTAAAAAATCAATAAAATATATTAAAACAAAACAAAACAAAAAACAAAAACATGATACTGGCATAGAAACAAATGCAAAGATTAATATAAAAGAATAGAGAGCCCAGAAATAACCCCACACCTACATGGTCAATTATTATTTTACAAAGGATGTAAGAACATACAACCTGGTAGAGATAGTCTATTCCAGTGGTTCTCAACTTTTCTAATGCTGTGACCCTTTAATACAGATTGTCATGTTGTAGTATGTAAGTATCTTTCTCCTGCCATTTTTATATATCCAAGATATCCTATCTAATAAAAGAGTAATATGCAAATTGACTGTACCTCTGCCACACCAATAAGCCACACCCACAAGCCAATCAGGGGTGAGTATGCAAATTAACCCAACCAAGATGGCTACTCTCTGGGAGGTTTGGGTTGCCCCTGGCGATGGAGGAAGCCAAGCTTTCCACACTCCCTGGCCGGTCCAGGCCTCCACTTAAGGCAACAAAGTTTCAACTGTAGAAGATAAATAAATCCAAGATACCAGGGCCTCCACTTGGGTTTCCGGAGGTGTGGCTGGCCTGAAAACCACCATAGGCCCCTTGTCCAGGCCACCCCATACCCCAAGGAAATCCCCACCCTGATCTGGGTCAACCTTCAGAGCAAACCAGCTGTCCCCCACCCATGCACCAGGCCTCTATCCTATCTAATAAAAGTAATATGCAGATTTACCATCACTCCAACACACAAGATGACTGCCCCCAATGTGGTCAAAAGATCCTGCCCCCATAGGGCCACAAGATGGCCACCACAAGATGGCCAGCAGGGGAGGTCAGTTAGGAGTGACTAGCCTGGCAGAGGAGGGAAGTCGGGAGTGACCGGGCCTGCAGGGAAGGGCAGTAGAGGGGGGACCCAGGCCTGCAGGGGAGGGCAGTTAGGGGTGACCAGGCTGTCATGGGAGGGCAGTTAGGGGCAAAAAGGCTGACAGGGGAGCCATTAGGCATAAATAAGGCTGGCAGGTGAATGGTTAGGGGTTGATCAGGCTAGCAGGCAGAAGCTATTAGGGGCATTCAAGAAGGCAGGCAGGTAACCAGCAGTTTGATATCCCTCAAGAGGTCCCAGATTGGAGAGGGAGCAGCATGGGCTGAAGGACACCCCTCCACCCTGTACATAAATTTCATGCACTGAGTCTCTTGTTACATAATGAAAGGGGACTGAAGTAATGGAAACCTCATTTTTTTGTTTTACCTAATCAAATAATTATTTATTTATGAACAATTAAACAAAATTTTTAATATTCTGTCCTGACCAGTTTGGCTCAGTGGGTAGAGCATCAGCCTGCAGACCAAAGGGTCCGGTTCAATTCTGGTCAAGGGCATGTACCTTGGTTGTGGCACATCCCCAGTGAGAGGAGTATAGGAGGCAGCTGGTTAATGTTTCTCTCCCATCAATGTTTCTGGCTCTCTATCCCTTCCCCTTACTCTCTTTAAAAATTCAATAAAATATATTCCAAAAAATTTTAAGATTCTGATTAGCAAAGTAACTGTTTCCACTATTGGTGCTTGGATAAAGTATAACCAATGAACATAGACACTGGGGGGTTGGGGTATGCTTGGGAGGGAGGGGGACAATGGGGAGATATGTATAAAAAATTTAATAAAAAATTTTTAAAAAAAGATAAAAAAAGAAATCAAAATTCAGTCTTATTGAAATTTTGTTTTGAATTATGCCTATAAATATATTTTTAATTTTGTGCATGACATATTGTACTATCAAATACTGTATACACACACACACACACACACACACACACACACACACACACATATATTGTAAGGGAGCGAGTCCCCACAAGATAGACCACAAAGACTAATTAAATTCAAACAGGCATAAATTTATTACAGATTCGAATCTGGGCTCAAACCTTAGCTGACGCAGCAACCTGGTTCCCTTTCCCCATCAGAGTGCCTGAGTTAGGGCAATCAGTTCTGCCTTTTAGGCAGAGGTCCCATGTCCTAGGGCTTGCGCCCAGATGACAGAGTCTAGGGTGACTACGGCATCTCTGGCATATCGGGTACCCTTTTCTACAAAACTGCTTCCATCAGTAAAAAGGGTAAGCACTGTGGGTGCAGGTGGGGAGCATCATCACTGCACCCTCCAAGCAAGAGAGGTCCCTGAGTAGCTGGCTTCCCTGGCCCACAGCTGGGATGGCCCTGCCTGTCATGGGTTTTGAAAGTCCAGGACGTGAAGGTTGTAAGACAGCGCTGCATAGAGATGCTTGGTGGTGAAGCGCAGGCAATACACCGGACTGCTCAGGGGTGTGGACGTCAGCGGGAAGGCGTGTAGGCAGGCCCTTTGGCGCCAGTCCCATAGTCGTACAACCCTGTAGTAGGAGGAACCTGTGGCCAGCAAGTGGTTCTCATCTGTCTGCAAGCAGTACAGGGTGCTGTCGTGGGGCTGACGCTGGCTCAGAGGTCCCAGTATCAAACATAGGTGTCATAGCCACAGGACAGGAGCGTGAAAGGGGACTCATATGGTGAGTAGAGCATCAGCCTGCAGCCCTTGAGGGTTTTGTGAGAAAGGAGGGTTCTGGTTCTTCCAGTTGTATAAATCGGAGGTCATGTCAGGCGGGGCCTGGCCGCTGGGCTGCCAGGGGCTCACCTGGTAAGAGTGCCAAAAGAGGGGCAGTCCCTCTTTTTATACCCATTCTGCTTCCCCTATTGGCTCATACTGCTGGCTTGGCAATCTTTAATTAGTTCTCAGGCAGCAAGGGACCAGCTAACTCAGGAGGTTCCTAGTAAGGCTGCTTGACCTAGTTAGCCTAACGGACTCAGGAAGTTGTGGTTCAGGTGTTGTGGTCTGGCAGAAGATAAGAGGAATAGTTTGCAGGACTGGCTTTAGGGGAGGAAGTGTTGCAAGCCTAGCCATAAGGGGATTCCTCGGTAGTTTCCAATTTAACCGTTTATCTCTGGACTGCTTGTGCTACATATATAACTTTCTTATTAAACTAACTTTGGCATGGCTAGATTATGGTTAATTGTGACAAAATCCATGTCAGAAATGAAAAATTCTAATACGTACAGCCATACTAAATATGTCTATAATACATTAAGTTAACTCTTAGGGCACAACTCCTCTCCATCTGTGGGTTTCTGAAACTTAAAGAAAAAAGAAAGAAAAAAGAAACATAAAACAATAAGCAAATTATCCATAATAGCACATATAGGCATTACATTTCCAGAAAGAGATATTGGATAGTGAAAAAGAACCATCACCCCAAATCAGTTTTAAAACCCAGCCTTTCAAGCTCCTTATGATTCAGTAACAGAGTAATTGTCTGTGGCTTTCATCTGTGTGCTCCATGCTCTTAGCTCTTGGCTCTCCCCTTGGCTCTGCCCTCTGAGCTATTGTTTCTTTCTCTTGAGAAGTGGCACGTGTTTGCAGCTGAGTAGTTTTATGGGCCTGCTTACTGCCAGCAGTATTTTGAAGGATCAGCAGCCTTCTTTCATTCTGTACTTTCTTCATCCTTTTCAATACAAGTTGGCAATGTTTCTGCTGATATAAAATTTCTCCTGTGAATGTCACAGGGACTCAGCTCATTACACAGCAGTTACCTCTGCAAATCTTTCTGAGATGATCTCATATCTGTTTCTGGCTTCTGCCACGTTGTCTAAGGGATAAATAGTCTGAAAAGTCCTAGAGGTATCCTAATTTGTTTGTAGGGGTCTGAGTTATACCATGAATATCATCAAAGAGCATTTAGTCTGACTAGATACTCTGACATTTTTGGCATTTATAATATAGGCTGAAATTTTCCCAAGTCATCAAGTTCTGGTTTCTTTTTGTTTCACAGTATGTCCCTTATTTTATTTCTCTCTTTTTGCATTGCACTGTAAGCAGTAAAAAGAAACGAGACTACACCTTCAACGCTTTGCTTTGAGGTCTCATCTAAATGACTAAGACTTCATTGACAAATTCAGTTGTCCATATAATGCCAGGACACAATCCACTAAACTGTTTGCCAGTGCAAGATAAGGGTTCTTCTTTTTGTTTCAGAAAACATGACCCTCACTTATTTTTGAGACTTCACCAGAAGTACCCTTCAAGTCCAGATTTAATGGAGATGTAGACTTTCTCTAAAGTGATTTAGGTCTCTCTTACATTCTCCTCCCTCCTTTTGAGCCCTCACAAGCAGCATCCATATTTGTCAAGACAATATAGGATTTTTTTCCTATCATACACCTAAGAATTCTTCCAACCACTACTTACTAAATCATCCCAAACTCACCTGCACATGTTTCAGTATTTGTTATATAAACGCCCCACTTTCAGTACCAAAATAAGCATAATTTTCCCACTGCTGTCATAACAAATTATGAAAAATTTAACAACTTAAAAAAACACTAATTTATCATATCATAGTTCTGTGGGTTAGAAGCCTAGGTACAAAAGGGCTGAACCCTCTGCTCAAGGCCTCACAAAGGTTAAGTCAAGATGTTGGCAGACCTGCATTCCGTAGGAAAAATCTGGGGGGAATCTGCTTAGAGCTTATTCAGGTGTTGGTCATATACATTTCTTAGTATCTGGAGCTCTAAGGTCCCATTTTCTTTCTGTCTGTCAGCGGGAGCCAGTATTTCCTTCTAGAAGCTGCCCATATTCCTTCTCATGCTTTCCATTGAGTTCCTCTCATGCTTTAAATCTCCCTTTTCTCTGACTTTAATTCTAGCTATAACCTTAGTTACATCTGTACTGTCTCATTTGTCATGTAAAATAACATAGTCACAGGTTCCTGGGTTTAGTGTATAGACACATTTGGGTGCTATCCTACTTAACCTCCATATTTTAAATGTTAGTAGGAGAAAAATAGGTTATTATATTTATCTTCTGATAGTTGATTTTTATATATTGCCCAGAATTTTTTGTTGTAATTAGCAAAAGAGACAGGCCATAGTTAGTTACTCTATTTTGGCTGACTCCAGAACTACTAATCTTTGTTTTTTAATTAATTAATTAAGAAACAGGTGTTTATTAATTAAACACCTGTTTAATTAATAAACACCTTCTATGCACTTGGCACTGTGAAATACTAAGCCAAAATATATAGCATGTTGTTCCTAATGTTAAAAACAAAAACAAAAACTGATAGTCTTTACAGTGAAGAATAAAATTTAGTTACATTCCCAGTTTCAGGAAACCTGAACTATATTTTTACAAACAAGTTTCTCTACAAGTTATTTGACTCGGTCCTCCTGTAACTGTAAATTGTTAATAGAAGTTCATTAGAATAAGAACAATGCAGCTCTTCAAATATCAGCATATTCAGAAATAACTCTTTTAATTTCCTAATTGACGTAAAGGCTGTACCAGTAGAAAGAAAAAAAATAGTTATTTGAAAAACTGCTGCCATAGAAATAGATTTATGTCAATTTCCAACAGGTTATTTTAGTTGGACGGTGAAGGTTGGGGAAGGGAAACATAACTAAAAAGGAAGGTATGAGGGAAGAGAAAATGGCGGCGGAGTAAACAGATGCATCTGGAGCTTTGTCCCTGGGCAGAAGGAGAGAGAGCGGCTGAGAGTCACACTGGGAGTGTTTGGTGGCAAGTTAAGAGTCAGTTATCCTCCAGGAGAAGGCGGGGAACTGCTGGACAGGGCTCTCCCGGCAGGGCAGCCCCACTGCCAAGGGGTTTTTGTCCGCCAGAGCCACCAGCACGAACACGGAGACCGAGCCATCTTTCAGAGGGAGGTAGATGTCTGCAGCCATCTGAAGCCGGCAGCTGCGCACCCATCAAGCAGCTGGGGACCCGGGGACCCAGAACTCCGCTCTCCAATCGGCACAGACAAGCAGCGGACTCAGAGATCCACGGAGCACACGGAGAGGGCAGATTGTGCCTGGGATAAGAGGGAGGTCTGGAAGCTGTGGCTGACGGAGGCACCCACAAGCAGCCGGAGACACAGAGCACGGCTTTCCAGGCAGCGCAGACGCGCGGGCATCGGATTCGGAGATCCACGCAGCTCGAAGAAGTGTCAGATTTCGCCTGTGTCAAGGTGAGGTCTCCTACCCCCGCACAACAGAGACTCGCACGCCTTGGGAGCCTGGCTGCAGGAAAGCTGCCTCTGGAGAGGTCCCCAGAGGTGGTCAGGGTGTGATCCCTAAGTGTGGAGGCAAACCCTCTGGGCTGTTGACGGAGGAGAGCTCTGGAAAACGACTCCTTTTTTTGGGGGGGGGGGGGCAGAGGGAAAGCCTGGGAGTTATTACAGTGTCCCGGCTGCAAAACCCCCACAAACTGGCTTGAGAACCACAGAGTAGCAGGATCTGAGCACAGCCTAGAGAGGTCCTGTGCTTTGTCTCAGAGATCAATTCTGAAACACTGCCACTCAGTGGATGACACACAAATTAACTCTCGAATAACCACAAAAGAATACAGAGATTAAAAGACCAAGGGGGGAACATAGGGAACTGCAATACTTTCCCTACTGGGAAATAGGAGTGCCAAGCAGAATAATAGTGGAAGTGAAGGACCATCCTAATTTTTTGTTCTTTTTCCTTTTTTCTTTTCTTTTTTTTTATTTTTCATTTTCACATATTTTAATTAAAAGACTATTTTTTTCTTGCAGCATCTATTGATCTTTCCTTTTTATTTATTACATTTTTGTTTTAAACTAGTATTATTATTTACTATTAGTACTTTACCTTTTTGGAAAAAAAAACAAGTGTCATTTTGTTTTCTGTTTATTTTATTTCGGGATTAGAGTTCTACATTCTATTTTCATCTTTCCTTTAGCATAATATTACTACAACTCAACTCTACCTTTATGCCAACACTTTCCTCCTAATTTTCCCAATTTTGTTGTCTTAGTTCTCTTTCCCTTTTCCAACTTCAGATTCTCCTATTCTTTCTCTTTACCTGGTTAAAATTTCACCCCATTTATATATCTAATTTCAAATCCCCTACTACAAGTCCACACAAACCTCTCTCTTCTTGCCTTCACTAGCCAAAAAGTTGTTTTTTTTTTCTCTATGTCCTTTTGTTGCTATTTGCCTAAAAAGTGATTATATCGATTTTTTGACATTTTTTTTGTGAGATTCTTTTAGTTTATTCTATGTGTTTTATTTTGCTTGCTTTGTTTTCTACCTCTCTTTCACCTCACCTCTCTTGATACCAGTTGCTATTTGCAGTTTATATTAAGCTCTAGGTACTGGTTGCTGGCCTTTATTGGGATTAGTGACTGTTCTGCTGGAGTTGTCTCCTGACATCAATATTTTGTTCCCCCTTTCTCTCTTATACGCTTTCTTTTCTCTCTGACTTTTTTCTCTTCCTCTTTCCTTCTCCTTTTTATTTTCTTATTTTATTTTATGTTTTTGTTCATTTATTTATGTTTTTTTTTCTTTTTTCTCTTGCTCTCCCAATTGGATTTGGCATTTCTTTCTATTCTTTTTTCCTCATTTTCTTCTTCTTCTTTCTCTATTTACCCCTCATATGTCCTTCATTGGTGGTCACGTTATTAGTGATTATTAACATCCTGAATACATTTCTAATCAGCGCCTTGTGTGCTGTACCTGGTCGTGTTGTAGTTTGTGCTTTTCAATCAACATAGGAGAGAGAACTACATAACCAGACACCCAGAGAAGAAAGACCATGGGCAGAAAAAGAAACTGCCCACATAAGACAGAAAGGCAGGTTACATCAGAAAAGGAAGTAAATGAAATAGAAGCAGAAACAAGCCTGCCAGAGAAAGAGTTCAGAGAAACGATCATAAGATGGTTTAAAAGATTGGAGGACAAATTCGACAATATGAGTAAGAGCCAAGAGGAAGTGAAGAAGAGCCAAGAGGAAATGAAGAAGAGCCAAGAGGAGATGAAGAAGCAGCAAGAAGAAATGCAGAAGAAACAGGATGAGGTACAAAATAAACAAGAAGTAATGAACAATGACATCACTGCTATAAAGAACTCAATAGAAAGCATCAAAAGTAGACTAGAAGAAGCAGAGGACTGCATCAGTGAGCTAGAAGACACGGTAGGAAAAAATACCCAAGTACAGCAGCTTCTAGAAAAAAAAGTGAAAAAGCAAGAGGAGAGTCTAAGGGAACTTTGGGATAACATGAAAGAAAACAACATCCATATAATTGGGGTTCCAGAAAGAGTGGAAAATGAACAAGGATTAGAGAACATACGTGAAGAAATAATGACAGAAAATTTCCCCAGAAAAGAAAAGAAAAAATCCACACAAATCCAAGAAGCTCACAGAGTCCCAAGCAAAATGAACCCCAACAAACTGACACCAAGGCACATTATAATTAAATTGGCAAACACTGACGACAAAGTAAGAATCTTAAAAGCAGCCAGAGAGAAACAGAAAGTTACCTTCAAAGGAACTGCCATAAGACTAGCTACTTACTTCTCAACAGA
This sequence comes from Lasiurus borealis, assembly GCA_004026805.1. Classification (NCBI taxonomy): domain Eukaryota; kingdom Metazoa; phylum Chordata; class Mammalia; order Chiroptera; family Vespertilionidae; genus Lasiurus; species Lasiurus borealis. Next base: position 52,687 of record PVJN01002034.1, read on the forward strand.
AACTCGTCAGGCTAGAAGGGAATGGAAAGAAATATACAAAGTCATGCAAAGGAAGGGTCTGAATCCAAGAATACTGTACCCTGCAAGACTCTCAATCAAAATTGAAGGTGAAATCAAAAGCTTCACAGACAAAAATGGACTGAGGGAATATATTACCACCAAACCAGCAATGCAAGAAATGTTAAAGGGTCTGTTGTAATAAAAAGAAAGAAGAAGCGAAGAAGGAGCTTGGGGATAAGAACTAAAAATGACAACAGATAAGTACTTATCAATAATAACTTTAAATGTAAACGGATTAAATGCTACAATCAAAAGACATAGGGTAACCGATTGGATAAGAAAACACGATCCATATATCTTCTGTCTGCAAGAAACCCACCTCAGGAAAAGAGATGCACACAGATTGAAGAGATGGAACATGGTATTTCAGGCAAATGGAAATGAAAAAAAGCTGGGGTTGCAATACTTATATCTGACAAATTAGATGTCAAAGTGAAGGACATAATAAGAGATAAAGAAGGCCACTTCATAATAATAAAGGGAATAATCCAACAAGAAGAAATAACTCTGGTAAAAATATATGCACCCAATATAGGAGCACCTAAATTCATAAAAAAAAGCTCTTGGAGGATATTAAGGGAGAGATTGACAGCAATACAATCATAGTAGGAGACTTTAATACCCCACTGTCACTATTGGACAGATCCTATAAACAAAAAATCAGCACAGAAACATCAATCCTAAATGACTCACTAGACCAGATGGAATTAACTGATATCTTCAGAAAATTTCACCTCAAAGCCACAGAATATATATTCTTCTCCAGTGCACATGGGTCATTTTCAAAGATAGATCACATATTGGGTCCTAAGAAAAGTCTCTTCAAATTCAAGAAGATAGAATTCATATCAAGCATTTTTTCAGACCACAATGGCATAAAACTGGAAATCAACTATAATAAAAACAATAGAAAGAAATCAAACACAGGGAGACTAAACAGCATGCTATTAAACAACGACTGGGTAACCAGAGAGATCAAGGAAGAAATGAAAAACATCATGGCAACAAATAACAATGACAACACAACAATACAAAATTTATGGGACACAGTGAAAGCAGTCTTGAGAAGGAAGTTCATAGCCCTACAAGCCTACTGCAAAAAACAGGATACAATGGTAATAAACCATCTAAAGCTGCAACCCAAAAAGCTAGAAAGAGAGCAACAAGAAAAGCCCAGTGTACTCAGAAGAAAGGATATAGTGAAGATCAGAGCAGAGATAAACAACTTGGAGAACAAAGAAACAATTCAGAAGATCAACAAAACAAAGAGCTGGTTCTTTGAAAGGATAAACAAGATTGATGGACCTCTAGTCAGGCTCATCAAGAAGCAAAGAGAGAAAACCCAAATAAACAAAATCAGAAAGGAAAAAGGAGAAATAACAACAGACCCTGTGGAAATACAAAGGATTGTTAAAAATACTATGAACAACTTTATTCCAAAAAATTGGACAACCTGCAAGAAATGGACATTTTCCTAGAAAAATATAACCTCCGAAAACTCAATGAGGAGGAAGCCAAACATCTCAATAGTCCAATAACTATGGAGGAAATTGAAGCAGTAATCAAAAAGCTTCCAGCAAATAAAAGCCCACGACCAGATGGCTACACAGGAGAGTTTTACCAAACATTCAAGGAAGAATTAAAACCTATTCTCCTCAGACTATTCAAAAACATTCAAGAAGAAGGAACACTTCCAAACACCTTCTATGAAGCCAGCATCACCCTAATACCAAAACCAGATAAACACAACACAATGAAAGAGAATTATAGGCCAATATCTCTCATGAACATAGATGCCAAAATCCTCAACAAAATTCTAGCAAATTGGATCCAGAAGTACATCAGAAAGATCTCACACCATGACCAAGCAGGATTCATCCCAGAAATGCAGGAATGGTACAATATCCGCAATTCAATAAAGTGATACACCACATAAACAAATTGAGAGATAAAAACCACATAATCATATCAATTGATGCAGAAAAAGCATTTGACAAAATCCAACACCCTTTCTTGATAAAAACTCACAGCAAAGTGGGAATAGAAGGATCATACCTCAACATAATAAAAGCCGTATACGATAAACCCACAGCTAACCTCATACTCAATGTGCAAAATCTAAAACCATTTTCCCTAAGAACAGGAACAAGACAGGTATGCCCACTCTCACCTCTCCTGTTCGTCATAGTACTGGAAGTATTAGCTATTGCAATTAGACAAGAAGAAGAAATAAAAGGCATCCAAATTGGAAAAGAAGAAGTAAAGCTGTCCTTATTTGCAGATGACATGATATTGTACATAAAAAACCCAAAGGACTCCATTCCAAAACCAATTGACTTAATTAATGGATTCGCCATTGTAGCAGGGTACAAAATTAATGCTAAGAAGTCTGTGGCATTTCCATACACTAATAGTGAAATTACACAAAGAGAAACTAAAAAAGCAATCCCATTTACCATGGCACCAAAAAAATTAAGATACCTAGGAATAAACCTAACTAAAGAGGTAAAAGACCTATATGCAGAAAACTACAGGACACTGAAAAAAAGAGATAGAGGAAGATGTTAACAGTTGGAAGAGCATACCATGCTCATGGATTGGGAGAATCAACATCATTAAAATGTCCATACTACCCAAAGCAATCTAGAGATTCAATGCACTACCCACTAAAATGCCAATGACATATTTCACAGACCTAGAAAGAATTCTTCATAGATTGAACTGGAGCAAAAAAATACCATGAATAGCTACAGAAATTCTGAGAAAGAAGAATAAAGTAGGTGGGATCTCAATACCAGTTTTCAAGCTATACTACAAAGCAACTGTTCTCAAAACTGCCTGGTACTGGCACAAGAACAGACATATAGACCAATGGAATAGAATAGAGAACCCAGATATCCACCCAAACCACTATGCTCAACTAATATTTGACAAAGGAGGCATGAACACTCAATGGAGCCAAGATAGCCTCTTCAATAAATGGTGTTGGGAAAATTGGACAGATACATGCAAAAAAATGAATCTGGACCACCAACTTACACCAAATACAAAAATAAATTCCAAATGGATACAGGACTTAAACATTAGAAGGGAAACCATAAAAAAACTAGAGGAATCCACAGGCAGCACAATCTCAGATATATGCCGAAAGAACTTCTTCACTGATACTGCTCCAAAGGCAATGGAAGCTAAAGAAAAAATCAACAAATCGGATTACATCAAAATAAAAAGCTTTTGCACAGCAAAAGAAACCATCAACAAAACAACAAGAAAGATCACTGTATGGGAGAACACATTTGCAAATGTTATCACTGATAAAGGTTTAATCTCCAAAATCTACAGCCAACTTATAAAACTTAATAAAAGAAAGATGAACGATCCAATTAAAAAAATGGGCAATGGACCTAAATAGAACCTTTTCGAAAGATGACAGAAGGAAGGCTAAGAGACACATGAAAACATGTTCAAAATCATTAATCATCCCAGAGATGCAAATCAAAACGACAATGCGATACCATCTTACACCTGTCAGAATGGCAATCATCAACAAATCAACAATTGACAAGTGTTGGCGAGGATGTGGAGAAAAAGAAACCCTTGTGCACTGTTGGTGGGAATGCAGACTGGTGCAGCCACTGGAGAACAGTATGGAGTTTCCTCAAAAAACTAAAAATGGATCTCCCATTTGACCTTGTAATCCCACTCTTAGGAATTTATCCTAAGAAATCACAAACACCAATCAAAAAGGATTTATGCACCCCTATGTTCATAGCAGCACAATTTACAATAGCTACAATTTGGAAACAGCCTAGGTGCCCGTCAGCAGATGAGTGGATCAGAAAACTGTGCTACATCTACACAATGGAATTCTATGCTGCCATTAAAAAGAAGGAATTCTCACCATTTGCAGCAACCTGGATGGAACTGGAGAGCCTTATGCTTAGTGAAATAAGCCAGTCAATGAGGGAGAAGCATCACATGATCTCACTCATTGGTGGATAATAACGAACATTATAAACTGATGTTCAAAAGGATAGATACAGAGGCAGTAAAGCTTCAAACAGACTGTGAAATTACAGCAGGAAGATTAAAGTTAGGTGAGGTAGATAAGAGATCAATCAAAGGACTTGTATGTATGCATATAAGCATAACCAATATGCTTATATGGGGTAACCAACACTGGGGGGGTTGGGGTATTCCTGGGAGGGAGGGGGTATGGGGAGACATGTATAAAAAATTAATAAATGCTTTTGAGGATAAAAAAAAATTACATTAATAAATAAATAAATAAATAAAAATAAAAAGGAAGGTATTCACACACAAAAAGAAATTTAAAAATATATGTTTGAGAAAGTAATATGAACATGTGAATTGCATGTTTGCAGAGTCAACAGTATAAATGAGACAGTGCTAACTACTTGGTTAACAGTTTTCAAAAGGAGTTAAGCATTCTAGTCTCAATATTATAAGAGAAAACAGTCATTGCCTATAATGAGTGCTTCAGGAAGATTTCTCTGGTATTGAGTTCCTCAATAATGATGTGTTTTGACATGACAGGGAACCACTAGTGCATAGGTTACAAGCCCAGTCTCTGGAGATAGATGGTTTAGATTTGAATCCCGGTTCTGTTATGCCCAGAGTTTGGGGTCCCCAATAATCAACCACCAGGGAGCCTTTTCCGATGCAAAAACAAAGAGTCTTTATTCAAACCCGGGTTTGGCTCCCAGCTTTTTCTGGCACAGCAGCGAGACAAGAGAACGAGCCGAGAGCCAGGGTGGAACAATAAGTTATATGGGGTAGGATATTGGGAGGGCTTAGGGAAGTGATGAGGGTTATAGAGAATGATCATTTGAATTCGGGTCTTTCTGGGGTTTAGCATAATTAGGACACTCGCTGTGTTCCTGGAGCTCCATTGGTCCATTCAGGTGGTGGTCCGGGAAGCTAGGACATTGCTGGCTCGCCTGTGGCCACTCCCAGAAAAGGGAGGGGGTTTAGGCAGGGGGTCCAGCCCTATAGGACAAGATGAAGAGGAGTTCGTTTCTGCTTTGTCCTTTCATTCCCCCTTGTCTTGGGACACACGTCTCAATCATGAGAGGTGCTGCATTTCTCAGGTCAAGTGCACTGCAGCTTGAGCTTGAGCGGGTTGTGCTGATCCTGGCCGATGTTCCATTGTGCAATGAAGTCCTCCTGGATTGCAGAGGGGTCGGCTGGGCGAGCGTGAGTGTGATGGACCCATGTCGCAAAGCCGTCTACTTTGAGGGCGGTGAAGGTCCTCAGCACCAGAAGTAGGGACCATTCCAATGTGGCTCAAGGGTTTCCCGGTGATGTCTCTTGATGTAGACCCGGTTCCTGGGCTGATGCTGACGAGGAGTCTGGGCTGGGCCAGTTTCTTAGATGACGTGGAGGTGCAGCCAAATGGCCTTGTGCACCCTCTGCAGCCCTCTCAAGGAAAGAAACAGTTCTAGACTTTCAAATTCTGCAAGAAATTCAGCTTTAAGGTTAGGGATAATAGGGGGTGGCCAAAGGAACATGATTTCATAAGGAGTAAAACCCAGGTGTAGGGGGAGTTCCTAACCTGGTTAAGGGCTTGCAGCAGGAGAGCCACCCAGTCCCTGCCAGTCTCCATGGTCAATTTGGTAAGGATATCCTTTAGAGTTCTATTTATTCTTTCTACATGCCCTGAACTTTGGGGCCTATAAACACAATGTAATTTCCAATTTGCCCCAATGGCCTTGGCCACTGCCTGTGTTACCTGCGAGACAAAGGCTGGTACATTGTCCGACCCTATCTAAGCGGGAAAACCGTAACTGGGCAAGATGTCTTCCAGCAGCTTCTTAGCTACCTTCTGAGCTGTTTCATGCTTAGTTGGATATGCTTCTACCCATCCAGAGAAGGTATCTATAAATACTAAAAAATATTTATAGCCATACTTTCCTGGTTTAATTTCAGTGAAGTCGACCTCCCATTGTGCTCCAGGCTTCATTCCTCTGAGCCAGGTTCCTTTTTCACTCGGCCTGGTCCTCACGTTTGTAAGTTGACAGGTCTTACAGGTGGATACACCTGCTCTATTTTGATGTCCTGTTGGTGGATCTGCCATGTCAGATTAAGTCCTTTAATTTGTGTGCCCCCAGATGAGTGGATCAGTGCATGCATTCTAACACTGTAACCCCAAGCCAGTCCAGTAGTATGAGCTGCTTGTTTGGTGTGTACCACCATCCTTTAATTTCCTGGACGTGGGGAAGCCTCCTGATCCATTGTAGCTCTTCCTGAGAATACCCAGGCTGATCTGTCAAGACTGGGTCCCCAGGGTCTGGTAGTTATAAGGCCATGGTAGCGACCAAAGTGAAGGCCGCTGCTTTGGCTGCCTGATCAGCCTTTTGGTTACCTCTTGCAACTATGTCACCTGCCTTCTGGTGCTCTTGGCAGTGGATAATGGCTAGCTTAGCAGGGAGCCACAAGGCCTCAAGCAGATCAGGAATTTCCTGTTTATATTTTATTATCCATCCCTTTGCTGTCAATAGCGCTCTCTCCTGATAGATCGCCCCGTGAACATGAGCTGTAGCAAATGCATAGCGGCTATCTGTGTAGATGTTAAGCCGTCTCCCAGCCCCCAGTGTCAGTGCCTTGGTGAGTGCAATGAGTTCTGCTCGCTGAGCTGATGTCCCAGGGGGCAGAGCCTCCGCCCATACAGTGTCCATGTCAGTGACCATTGTTGCACCCGTATACCTGCACCTGTCTCGCATGAAGCTACTTCCATCCATGAAAAAGGTGGCCTCAGCATCAGGGAGGGGCCGGTCGGTCAAGTCTTTCCGGAGTCCATGCACCTGCTCCAGGATCCCTGCAAAGTCATGTAGCGGGGCATCTAGGTTGGGGTCAGGCAGCAGGGTGGCAGGGTTGAGGGCCGCACTTGGATGGAACCATACTCTAGGGGGGTTGAGCAGCAAGCTTTGGATAATGGGTCATACGTGCATTCTTCATCCATCTATCAGGAGGCTGTTTTAGGACCCCCTCAATGGCATGCTGGGTTGTAATCCAAATCTCCTGTCCTAAGGTTAGTTTGTCGGCATCCTTGACTAAGAGCACAGATGCTGCAATGATTCTCAAACACGGCGGCCAGCCAACAGATACTGGATCTAGCTTCTTGGACAAGTATACTACTGGGAGGCTTCAGAAGCCCAAAGCCTGAGTTAGAACCCCTTTGCTATTCTTTGTGTTCATCTACAAAGAGCTGAAAGGCCTTTGTAATGTCTGGCAGGCTCAGAACTGGAGCAGCTAGGAGGGCCTTTTTTTAACTGGTTACAGGCAATCTCTTCTTTCTCAGTCCATTCAAATGCCCTCCCTTCTTTGATAGCTTCATATAGGGGCCTGGCAATTTCTAGAATCCAGAGGTGGCAGTAGCCAGCGGATCCTAGGAACTCTGTTACTACTCTTCAGGAGGTGAAGGCAGGGATCTTCAGGACACTTTCTTTTCTAGCAACTAATAACAGCCACTGTCCACCCTCAAAGATGTACCCCAGGTAACTTACCCACTCTTTGTATATCTGAGCCTTCTTTGCAGATGCCCGGTACCCTAGGCCCCTAAGGTAGTCAGCATATCTTGGGTCCCACGTTCACAGTCCTGGGCCGTGTCAGCAGCAATCAGGATGTCATCTATGTACTGCAGGGGTGTGAGGCCAGGGTGCTCCCTTCTGTACTCACCCAGGTCCTGGTGTAACACCTTATCAAAGACAGTAGGCGAATTTTTGAACCTCTGACGCAGTCGCGTCCAGGTTAGTTGTCCACTATATCCCTCCTCCGGGTCGTGCCATTCAAAGGCAAACAAGGCTTGGCTTTGAAACGCTAGCGGCAGGCTGAAGAAGTCATCCTTCAAGTCTAATACAGTATACCAGACTCTAGAGGATGTCAAGGAACTTAGGAGAGTGTATGGGTTAGGAACAGTTGGATGTATATCCATGACTCTCTTATTTACTTCCCGGAGGTCCTGTACCAGTCGATAGTCATTAGTATGGGGCTTTCTGACCGGGAGGAGGGGGGATGTTCCAGATTGGCAGGGGACCAGTACCCCTAGACTTCACAGTCTCCTGATATGAGGCTGGATTCCCTTCCGGGTCTCCTGGGACATAGGATACTGCTTGACTCTTATTGGGCCTTCTCCAAGCTTTAGCTCCACAAGGATTGGGGCCCTGTGAGCAGCCTTCTCTGCCCAAGCTGTGGAGAATTCTTGTAGCCGCCTGTCCAGAGTGCTTTCTACTGGGGGCGCCCCTGTTGGAGATGATACTCACCCTCCAGTCTCAGAGTCAAAACCTGGATGGGATGGCTTTTACCATCAGTGACCTGGGGTCCCCCTTGTCTGAAAGTTATTTGGGCTCCAATCTTGATTAGCAAGTCCCGTCCTATTAGGGGGTAGGTGCATTCTGGTATTACCATAAATGAATGGGATACCCGGCCCATTCTTAGATCTACTGTTCTTCTGGTAGTCCATGAATACTGACCCATGCCAGTCGCCCCTTGCACCCAGGATTTCTTGTTGGCTAGCTCCCCCTGTGGTGTGCGGAGGACTGAATGTTGCGCTCAGGTGCCAACAAGGAAGTCAACAGGGGTCCCCTCCACTCTAAGAGTTACCCTGGACTCGGGGATGGGGTCTGAACCCCGACACCCCTAATTACTCAGTTCTTCCAGCTCTAAGACCCACTCGGTCAGACTTGCCTCCCTTCCTACTGGCCTTTTTTAGGTATTCTTGGGCCCAATGTCCTATCTCCTTGCAGTAAGCACACTGGTTCCACTGCAGCTTCTTTTTCCTGCCCCAGAAGGCCCCCTTACCTTCTTCTTGGTCATCTACAAGCTGGCGAAGGCAGCGGGTCCACTCCTCAAGGGATTCTGTGGTAGTGGCTAGCAGAATCTTGGCCAGGTTTATGGGTCTGCTTGTCACTGGCAGCTGACATGGTGCGGGGTTGCCTATCTTCACGGGACTCCCGGTTATTGTACACTTTCTCGGCCACTTCCAGCACGTCCCAAAGCTCTTTTCTCCTAATCTATTTTCTGCAGTTTCTTTCTGATATCTGCAGCTGACTGTTTTATAAAACTCATGACTACAACTGCCTTAGTCTCAGGGGCTTCTGGATCCATGGGGGCATAAGTGCGGTATGCCTCCATGATCCATTCTAAGAAAGCAGCTAGAGATTCATCCCTTTCCTACTGTATGTTCCCTACCTTGGTCAAATTGGTAAGCTTTCTAGCAGCCATGCAGAGACCCCCCAATAGAGTCTGATGGTAGACCCGGAGCCTCTCCTTACCTTCTGCCGTGTTGAAGTCCCATTCAGGTCTAGTCAGGGGAAAGGAGGTGTCTATCTGAGCCTGGTTGCTGCTAGGGCTTCTGTCCACACCTGGGACTAGCTTCCAGGCCTCATTGAGGATCCTCTCCCTCTCCTTGGTGGTGAATAGGACCTGCAAAAGCTGCTGACAGATAGGCTGATGGGTGAAAAGAACAGAATCTAACAATTCGATAAGCCCTGCCGGCTTCTCAGAGAACTTAGGATTCTGAGATTTCCAATTATAGAGATCACTATTGGTGAAAGGTCTGTAATGATGGGGCTGATTCCCCTCCCCCCTGTACTCTGACCAGTGATGGCAGCGTATGGGCCTGACACTTCAGCGCCAGCCATTTTCAGAGCTCGCAAGCAGGATACCAGGCTTCTCCATGGCACTCTTATTAGCTTCAAGTGTTCAGGGTTCAGAGAGGGATCCTTAAAACATGATACTGCATTCCCCCTGTAAGTACTTTGGCATAACTACCTTGTTTAGGGAGGCAAAATGCAAATTATTTACTCTTCCTGGCTTACTGGCCTGTATTGTTTGATTTCCTTACAACATTTCTCTTCTCTTTCTTATTACATACACAGTCCTATATTACATTTTCACTTCCAAATTAGCCTTTAAACCTTCTTTCTATGTCCTTTAAAAATGTTTAGCCATGCCTCAGACCTACTCAATATTCCTTATTCTTTGAAACCTTAATCCTTTATGATTCCTAACAAGTAAACAGCCAGAATTTCTGAGCTTAAATTTCTTTGCTGAATATTCCACCACTGCCCAAGAAGTATCCAGTAACTCCACCCTGCCAGATTGGACAATGAGATTTTCTTTATGTGTATGGTAAGGGTTAAAAAGAAGAAAACGGGACAGAAGAAGATGCACTGTGTTTTGTAGTAGCATAGTTCAGTTAAGCAAGAAACCAAGGATGCCTGCAGAGCGGGTTGTAGCCAGCAAAATCAACAAAAACCTATCTCTCCCTGCTTCATGATTAACTGCCAACATCCTCCCTCCTGTTCCCCAGGACAGTTGCTTGTCTCCCTTTCCTATTGTGAGTCAGCGGAAGACAATTTCTATAGAAGGGACAAATAGAAACAGTGGGAGTTTCAGAGAAAACTACAGACGACTGCTGTAGTAGTGCTCCCTTTTGAAGCTTGAGGTCCAACCTGTGGAGAAAAATGACTCTTAGTCAGCCTGGAAAGATAAGGGTGTGTAGGGAGATTTCTTGTGAACTGAAAGCCTGGATGGCCACCTGAAAGAAAAGATCTTTAATCCAATTACAGGTGCTAAAATAAAATAACACATTAATAATAACTCCAGCTTATTTCAGCCTTAGATGGCTCACATTGGACTATGATGTTACAGGCAGAGACAGGGCCTGTAAATCTCTCTGCCCTACAGAGCTGTAAGCCTTGTCCCTGGAAGTCTCCAACCACCAAAAGAAAGCCATAAATAAAAGTTATTTGTTCTTTGAAATGTCACAAATTTATGCCTAGGACTTTAAAATTTAATATAGCAAATTCACAAATCAGAACAAATTGAAACTCTTACTTATACAAAATTAGAGAGGAATTTTTATTAGCTAAATGGGCTGACTCCCTCTCTGACAGAGAGCAAAAACCCAGAAAAAGAATTCCAGCAGCTGCTAAATACTTTTGCACTCTGTCACAGCAGGTCCATCCCAAAACAAGTGAAACAGAAAGAGATAATTCTCAACCAATGTCCACAGAATAAAACAGAGAAACACAGACACAGACAAATAAAGGGCCCCAAGAGAGTCTTCCACCTCAGAGGAAAGAAAACCAAAAACTGGACCATGGCCTTGTGCCAACCAGTGGGAGTGACCAGCTTTGTCCCAGAGGTTTGTGGGGATTCCACTTCCCTTGTGATGGGTTTCCATGTCCCTCCAGACAGAGGACCAGAGCGTCCTCTGACTCCTCCTGCCCGAGGCCCACCAGTGCGTCCACTTAGACCATTTTGGGCACTGCAGACTTCAGAAGCGAGCTGGCACAGAGAACAGAAACAGACAACATGCAGACACTTACCGCCGTCGGACAAACTCTCCCGATTGGGGTCTCTCTTGGAAATTGGGGATCCAGGATGGGCCCCCAAATGTTTTTCCAGAGTTCGGGGTCCCCAATAATCAATCAACAACCAGGGAGCCTTTTCCGATGCAAAAGCAAAGAGTCTTTATTCAAACCCGGTTTTGGCTCCCAGCCTCTTTCTGGCGCAGCAGCAAGATGAGAGAGCGAGCCGGGGTGGAACAATGAGTTATATGGGGTAGGATATTGGGAGGGCTTAGGGAAGTGACAAGGGTTGCAGAGAATGGTCACTTAAATTAGCGTCTTCCTGTGGTTTAGCATAATTAGGACCCTCACTGTGTTCCTGGAGCTTCATTGGTCCATTCAGGTGGTGGTCAGGGAAGCTAGGACATTGCTGGCACACCTCTGGCCACTCCGTGAAAAGGGAGGGAGTTTTGGCAGGGGGCCCAGCCTTATAGGACAAGATGGAGGGGAATTCGTTTCTGCTTTGTCCTTTCAGTTCCCCAAGACCTTTGAAAACTTGGGTAAGCAGTAGTTAAGTATAACCTCTCTGTGCTTTAGTGTCCTGATCTGTAGAATGGGAAGTTTAATGATGGTACTTGCATCATTAGGTTTATTGTAAGGATTAAATGAGGTTTATTGTAAGGATTAAATGACAGGGCTTACAGCTCTGTAGGGCAGAGAGATTACATGTAAAAACTTAAATGAGTACCTGGCACATAGTGAGTACTATCCTAGTTATTAGTGCAGAGAGAAACAATAACAATCAGAAAGTTATGTGTGATTATGTATCTTCAGTGCACAGGCTGTTGCAAAAGCAGACTTTGTTGGAATTTAGGAGACAATGTATAGCCAGCAGTACCTTTCCTCCACTTAAGGAATGACTTTCTGGAGCTTTGCATTTAAGTTAATGAAAGGTAAAACACTTGGCAAACAGAATGTTAAAATATTTTATTGATTTCATAGTGTCTTCAGTGTTATAGACAATTAGCCTGAAAGGTCTAGATCAAGTTTGACCGATGGTGAAAAAGAGAGACAAAGAGAAGAAAAGACAGTTATTTTCATTAAACTCTTGTGGGAATCCTAATTAGAATAAGCCAGATGTTCAAGGCCATTTGGAGTGTGGGGTCCCTGTGCAGAATACGCTGGATGTTCAAGGCCAAATGCCATACACAGGTGCAAGAGCAAGGACACAGCAATCTTACTGTATGCACTGCGCAGTATACCTTTCTATAACTCAAGTATTAATGTCACTATTTGGCAAGAAGCCTCTTTTGTCTTGAGTTGGTATAAAATGTACTACTGACCAGCAGGTGACTGGCTCCTGTGTTTATTGCTGTATTAGCAAGGGCTCCTTTGTGTGGCTACTTTGTAAGGCTACTTTGAAGAATGTTTTGTCAGATGGCTCCTTGGTAGCAATGGCTACTTGGTCTACAATGAAGTCTTTCCTATGTGCCTGTGACTACTCATAGCTCCTCTGTCTAATACTCAGTATCCATAGGGTACAGTCCCTAGCAGAGAATGTACTCCCACAGTTGACATAGTCTAGCAGGACAAGGAGAAACTTGCACCCACAATTGGTACAGTGAGCAGGGTTCAGGAGTAAGTGCTCCAACAGCTCCTCTAGAAGATAAGCTTTATGAAAGCAAGGATTTTGTTTTGAGTGAAGATAAATCAATTAATAATTTCTGCTATCATCCTAAGAGTTGCCAAATCCTATCTTATCAGAAGACTTTCTCTTATCCTTTAATGTACCAGATAGACACTGACCAGACATCGAGGCCACCTATTGAAAATCCTACATTTATCCATTTTATAGCCTTTTTATAGGTGAATGTGAATGGTCTTCTAACTTAATTAATTGTGAATTAAAGGGAAAGATCATTATGTAAATGCCTTCCCATTCAAAGCAATCTTAAATTCATTAATTCTTTTATTTTTCTAACAGTGTTTTTCCAACTTTATCATGTCTCAGAATCTTCTGGAAAACATGTTCAAACACAATTTTCTGGTCTTCACCCACAGCAATTTTCATTCAATTCTTAGATGGGGTCCAATAATTTGTATTTTTAACAAATTCCAGGGTAATGTTGAGTCTGATCCAAAGACCACACCTTGGCACTGTGTTGGATGTTGAGAATATAGTGGTAAACAAAAATAAGGTAAAAATGATCATGGAGACTACAGTGGAAGATGGGAAATAAAATAAATATATCAGGTATAAAAAGTCTCACAAAGAAAAGCAGGTTAAGGGATAGAAAGTGATGGGGTATGTTTATAGAAAGGGTAGTCAAGAAAGATCCTTCTGATTAGAAGCATTTAGCAGATACCATAATGAATCTGAGTTAATGGGGAAGGAATGAAATTTCTTAAACAACTCCATAATTAACATCAGTTCTCCTTTTGATTTTTAATATTGTATTTCATAACTCAATTGTTATTTCAGAAATGGAGTTGTTGTGACAGCCATTTGAAATCTGATATAATTAGCAGTTAGATAAAGCATTTAACATTGGTTTGTTAAAAACAAAGAAAAGACACATTTCCTGTCTGTTTTTAAATTATAAGTTTCCCCTGCCTTTCGAGGAGGTATATGGTCCTCACTGTGTAAAAAGAAATCCCACTCTTAGGAATTTATCCTAAGAAATCACAGACACCAATCAGAAAGGATTTATGCACCCCTATGTTCATAGCAGCACAATTTACAATCGCTACAATTTGGAAACAGCCTAGGTGCCCGTCAGCAGATGAGTGGGTCAGAAAACTGGTACATCTACACAATGGAATTCTATGCTGCCATTAAAAAGAAGGAATTCTTACCATTTGCAGCAACCTGGATGGAACTGGAGAGCCTTATGCTTAGTGAAATAAGCCAGTCAATGAAGGAGAAGCATCACATGATCTCACTCATTGGTGGATAATAAAGAACATCATAAACTGATGAACAAAAGGATAGATACAGAGGCAGTAAAGCTTCATACAGACTGAAATTACAGCAGGAATATTAAAGTTAGGTGAGGTAGATAAGAGATCAATCAAAGGACTTGTATGCATGCATATAAGCATAACCAATGAACATAGACACTGGGGGGTTGGGGTATGCCTGGGAGGGAGGTGGGGCAATGGGGAAATATGTATAAAAAATTAATAAAAAAAATAGGCTCTAAAAGGGTTCAATATGACATTTCTTATAAAAGAAAACCAAGCTAACTAGCAGCTCCTTAAAATTTTGAGGAACTCAGAAACAACAGCCTTCCTCAGGTGGTTCCCCATACCCTTGACAAAGAAACTCCTAGACCTCTTCTAAGGATAGAATTAATGCTGGTCCAATATGCCATGCTGAAATGTAGTTTTCTTCTAGTCTCAGTGTGGATGTCTATTCCTCAGTTTCTTTTCCTTTGTGCCTCAGTTCTATCCCTTCTTTGAGTCAAGCCTCAGTCGTGGTTTCTCCATGGCATATTGTTCAATTCACTGTGTCAGTTCTCCTTTCTTAAAATAAACATCAGCAAACACATGAAATGTTATTTAAGTATATTATTAAGAAAACATTTCTGTGCTTTGCAAGAGGCAATGACATAAAGTTAACCCACTTTATAAACTTATAGTCAGACCTGGTGGCATCCCAATGGTGCCACTCTGTTGTCTTTAAAAATTTCCATTTGTGCTTATTTCTTGATTTCTGAAACCTGGATGACACTAGAAGACACTCTCTAATATTATAACTTTTCTTTTGGGTAAGAAGTTCCATATATTTACTCATCCTCCAAGAGGTTGTGCTTTGTTTCTGGATGTAAACTTCTATAAATAGGAATAACTTGCACCTACAACTGGACAGAGGGAAGCTGGTGACCACAGCCAGGGGAAGGAAGACCTACTCTTGCATGAATTTCATGCACTGGTCCTCTTGTATTAACATAAAGAAAAATGTGTTTTAAAAGGGACAAATAATGAAATGTATTTGTTAGAAATGATTGCTAGCTGCAAAGCTGCAATTGACTGAGGCTTAGAATAATAATTTTTCTTTCTGGCAATTTATCATATTAATTCCATGAATAAGTGAAAATGACATGCTTAACCATTTTAAAGGGAAAAATACTCTAAATTTTCTCCTTAATTTTCTGAATTTCAGTGTTTTGTTTGTTTTTATTTTCCTGCCTTTGTCATAATACATTCTTTTAATTCTCTCAGTTCAGAGATGGTGTGCAGTTTGACTATCATTCAGGCAAGAGGGACACTGCAGGAAGGAAGACTCTCCTAAAATGAGAGAAGCAGTTCTCAAGGAGAGTTCATGAAATTAGACAATGACTTTGGTTGTATGCCAAATATGCAGGGATAAGGAGATTTACAGGAGGCAAAGTATTTGCATTTCTCCATGTCCTCCCAACACTAAGTTGGGGATACATATACCCAGATAAAATCAACTTAGATGCACAAAATGGATGGCAAATGTATCTTAAAATAGCATCTGGTGAAAAAATGGATATGGGGCAAGGGATACCTTAGTCACAAAAGGTATTCTGAAGCATCTCAGGGTACCTGATGATGGGTTTATGAAATCCTTGGAACAAGCTCCTCTCTTTCTGAAACTGAGTGAAGGACATTACTGAAGTACTTTACATATATTTAAAACACTAAAGCAGACATAACAGAAAGTGGAGTAAGATATGGGTCTTATCTCCTTACTATGAAGTTTGCTGACATTCTACTGAAATAATATCTCAACATATGACCTGATTGAAACTTCAGTATTAGTTACATCCTTTCAAGATATTGAAGACTCATGTTAAAAAGCATGAACTAGCCCAGCCGGTGTTGCTCAATAGGTGAGCGCTGGTTTGATTCCTAATCATGGCACATTCCCAGGTTGCAATGTCCAGTAGGGAGTGTGCAGGAGACAGCTGATCCATGATGTTTCTCTCTCATTAATTTTTCTATCTCACTATCCATCTCCCATCCTCTCTCTCTAAAAATCAATTTAAAAATGTAGTTTTAAAAATTCATGAGCCATTTAGGAGTAAAGATCATTATTTAGTTAACCAAATATTTATTGAGTATCCACTCTGCACTAGATACTGTGGCTGGTGTGGTTGATGCAACAATGAACAGACCTCAAGGAATTTCTAGTGTGGTAGGGCAAATAGATATGTAAACATACTATTGCAATATAAGGTGAACAGTGTGACCTGGGGTGATGGGGAAAGCATCATTTGAATATTAGGATCACAGGCCACCTAACTCAAAATGGGGATTGGGTCAAGAATGGTTTCCCAAAAGAAGTAAGATGTGAGCTGAAACAAAGAGCACAGATAAGGTTGATAGTGATGAGGGGATAGCTACATGAAGGGATCAGAGAGGAATTTTCAATAGAAAATTTTACTAAATAAATTATTGATTAGTTGGGTAAAAGAAGTAACACACATGTAGAGCAGCACATGAAGTGGATTGCATACACAAACATGCAAACAAGTAAAAGTCACGAGATATTTTGGTTCCTTGACATAGCATTAAAGATCAAACACCATTTTGACCTTAACCTTTCTTTTCAACCTCATTTTTCTAATCCCCTCAATCTTAAACCTTCTTAATCTAGTCAGAATTTTGTTCAGAAAATAGAATTATTGAGTTCAAATTTTCCTTTTGTATTTTGTTATTGTGGTTTTGGCTTTAATTTCTTGGGACTAAGGTTTGTTACCTATTCCCTCTCATATGCTTAAACCTTCAAAAAATGTAATATGTTTTCAAGTGGATTTTTAGGGAGAAGTATAGATAAAAACATCTATGAGAGAGAATCATCAATCGGCTGCCTCTTGCACACCCCCTACTGGGAATCAAGCTCGAAACCAAGGCATGTGTCCTGAACTGGAATGGAAATGTTACCTCTTGGTTCCTGGATTGAAATTCAACTACTGAACCACACCAGAGGGAGGCCTGTCAAATATATTTTAAAAACAAACAATAACAAATCTCATATGATTAAATAGCATATTGAAAGCTTTAATAGTACACTGAAAAAAATTAGGATATAACATTGCAGTGTTCAAACAATAAATGTATTATAAATTGATATATAATTGGGACTTCAGAGCCACTGCATTATCATAAGGAGAGAGGGGTTTGGAAGGATTTTTTTTTTTAGTGTGCTCTGTTTTCTGGCTATTTCTTATGCTGCAGTGATTTAAATATGACATTTGCCGTATGTATGCTTGATTATTTTTTTCTTTCTCAAGTACTAGGGTAAAAAAAAAAAAAAGGACAAGAATCCCAGTGACAAGAATTTTGTACAACTAGAATGGCTAAAGTTAAAAACATTAGAAATGCCAAGTTTTGGTAACAGTATGGAGCAATTATAACCCTCATTTATTTCTAGTGGGTATGAAAAATGATATATTCACTATGAAAAACACTGGCAGTTTCTTAAATTGTTAAGCAAACACCTATCATATGATTCAGACACTGTACTTATAGACAATTATTATCCTATATAATAAAAGCCTAATATGCTAAGTGTCCAGTCTTCCAGTTAGCCATTCAACCAACCAAAGTGTAATATGCTAATTATATGCGAAGGCTGTTCAACTGCTTGCTATGACCACCAGGGAACAGACACTCTGACCAGTAGGTTAGCTTGCTGCTGGGGGCCGGCCAATCTGGACTGAGACAGGCTGGATATGCCCTGGAACACTCCTACTGTCCCTTCCTGGCTGGTCAACCTCCTGTGAACTCCCTCAGCTTTGATTGTGTACTGGTGAGGTCCTTCGGCCTGGCCGGCACCCTCCCACAATGTGGGACTTCTCAGGAGATGTGGGAGAGCCAGTTTTTGCCTGACCCCACAGACCAGGCAGAGGGACCCTACTGGTGCATGAATTTGTGCACCGTGCCTTTAGTACAAGAGAAAAAGAAACTTATGTCCATACTGAGGGTTTATGTGAATGTTCATAAAAGAATTATTCATAACAGCCACAAACTGGAAACAGCCCAGCTGTATATCAATAAGAAATGCATAATGTATAAAATATCATGTTATATCCATACAATGTACTGCTTGTCAGCAACAACATGCAATGACAGAAATTAATTTTAAAAGTATTATGCTAAGTGACAAAAGACAAGACATGAAAGATTGCATACTTTATGATTCCATTTTCATGAAATTTTAGAAAGGGCAAAACTCTAGGGACAATAAATAGATCAGTAGTTTCCAGAGCCTTGGGATTCATAGAGTTAATTTTAATACAAAGGAATACAAACTTTTGCAATGATGAAAATAGTCTATATGTTGAGTATGATGTTGATTACATGACTGTATACACATATATAAAACACTTTAAACTATGCATTTAATAAGGATCCATTTTATTTTACCTAAAAATTTAAAAATATAGACAAAAGCTTTGAAGTGTGCATTTCTTTACTATCTAAGATGTATGTGTAAAAAATTACAATCATAATCCCTAATAATGTTTTTGAAGGTGGGGGAAATTAAAACTGTTACAAATAGTTTTGTGATTGTAACATCCCTGAGCCAGGGTTCTTGCCCCAGCATTATTAAGGGTTCAGCAACCTGGAGAAAGGATCTGTGCATAGATTCAATAAGGAGTCCAAAGATGAAAGATAGTTTTGAAAGGCATTGGGGGTAGGAGCTTCAGCTAAATTGAGATAAAGACTCACTCCTTGACTCAGGACACTGCTATTTATTAACACAATTTGTCTTAAGGCAAGGTGAAGATAATACAGTTCAATGGATAGGGTTTTAAAGGGTAGGGTTTACAGAAGCATTGTCAGATTGGGGAATAGCCTACAGCTGTTCAGGTGCTTGTCCAACAAGAGGCAATAACATGGAGATTAAGATGCCCTGAGCTGTCTGGCAGCAAGCAATCAGGTTTGGGGGAAGTGCTGTTTAGCCATTCCAACAGATAATCACATTATGTGACTCAGCCCATGTTGAGTCTAAGTTTCATCAACCTTTTGATGGAACTTTTGTAATTATGACATGCTGGTATTAGCTCCTGGCATCTCTGCCTTTGGTTCTTCTCATTACTTAGTAATAATTCAGGTAGTCAAGGATGAGCCTCCCATTTCTAGTCAGGTTCTTTGGTAGGCAGTGAGCAGATATGCTGTAATGTTCTTGACTGTAAGAAAGAGAACAAGGAAACTTGTAGCTCTTGTGTGGAACGGAATGACCCTATATCAGAATATCAGTGATTTTTTTTACAAATATGAGTTGAAGTTATTAGTAGTTTATGATTAATTTAGTAAGTAATGGCAATTTTTTTTACTATTCTTAAATGGAATAAACTAGAATTGAAGATATAAAATAACATCTCAATTAATAAGCATGAATTTTACTTTGTGGAATTTTTAAATTATATATAGAATAGAAATGCACACATATGTGTGTACCTAATTATTCATGATACAAACTATATTTCTTCCTCTGGATATCAATTTTTAAAACTTGTAAGTTTAAATGCCAGTGCCTTGTATGACAATAGATATTTGAGTGTTGATATAGTTTCTCCTAAGCTTAACGAGTTAAAAAGTAGAAAGTTTGTCTTTCAGACTTGTAGGACATGCTCACATCCTCATTCTGCATGACCACCAAATATATGGTGTGTTTCTATTAAAAACTAGTAAGGCAAGAGGGACTTACTAGTATATTCCCAAACTCATTTGTATCCTAGTTGAGACTAGCTCAATAGTGACCAGTAAGTACTTTGAAATGTGGCAGCACGGAGATTGTCTTCTTAAACAACTATTGATCACAAACTAGAGCTAATGGAGTTACGCAAAGTTAGAAAAATGGTCAGCTTCATGATATGATGTGAAAGGCACAAGACTAAATATTGCCTCCCATCAAAAGTCTTCTTTTGAAATGTAATTGTTTTTCTATTCCTTTTGGGCTTTCCTCTTCCTTTTCTGAATGAGGGGCTTCCTTCCCTTTATTATACAAACATATACCTTCTGCAGCTCCCAGCTCCTTTATTTTATAGAAATGTACCTTCTGTAGCTCTGTAGCCCTGTGCTTTTTCATGGACCCTTAAATTTCTAAAATTTCCTAAAACTTGCCTATTCCACCCCTAAAAACTTCTTTCAGAAGGAAGGGTATGCATGGTTAATTTATTTCATCAATACAAACTGAAGTGCACTGTTTTTTTTTAGGAGGCCCTGGGACAAGATACTTAAAATGAGCATGCACTTAACAATAAAATGCAAGTGACAGGGTTACTAAATTGTGCTGCCTTTTCAGCAGGTAGCAGACCAAGAGAGTAAGCGGTCTAGGACT
This sequence comes from Lasiurus borealis, assembly GCA_004026805.1. Classification (NCBI taxonomy): domain Eukaryota; kingdom Metazoa; phylum Chordata; class Mammalia; order Chiroptera; family Vespertilionidae; genus Lasiurus; species Lasiurus borealis. The sequence continues at coordinate 73,381 of PVJN01002034.1, forward strand.
GCTGGCAGTGACAAAAAGGACATAAGTTATCTTTCTTCCTATATTGTACAGGCAGTCATAATGCTGAAGCATTCACTCATGCTTAAGAACAGAGAGTGGACTAGGGCAGTGATCGGCAAACTCATTAGTCATCAGAGCCAAATATCAACAGTACAACGATTGAAATTTCTTTGAAGAGCCAAATTTTTTAAACTTAAATTTCTTCTAACGCCACTTCTTCAAAATAGACTAGCACAGGCCATGGTATTTGTGGAAGAGCCACACACAAGGGGCCAAAGAGCCGCATATGGCACGTGAGCCGCTGTTTTCTGACCACTGCTCTAGGTCAAAGCCCTTTGTGTTTTTCCACAAAGCTTTGGCTTCAGACAGCTCTGCTCAAATTTGCGATCTCTGTCAATTGCCAGCCTCTATACTTTAGGCAGATGCTGCATTTTCTCATCTTCAAAACAAGGAAAGTAATATCTGGATCACATAATTGTTGTAAGGTTTAAGTGAAGTAATTTTAAGATAGCCAGAAGGACCTATGGTGTCATACTTAGCATTTTACACAGTGTCCAACTTCTAGTAATTCCTCTATACATGCTAACAATTATTATAAGTTACTGAGTGTAGTTAATTTTATACTTATCACATATATCTTTACTAAACATCTTTATAGAGAATGGTGATGAGGTTATATTAATAGGCAAGGGCCAAATCAGAAAAGGCCTTTTCTACTTTGTTCCCAAAGAGAAATCTTATAAATATATTTGCCCTTTTAAAAGATAATCCTATAACACATTAAATGGACACTGATTTTCAAGGTCAAGAAAATCCATTTGAATACTGTACCAATAGTCCAGTGGAGGAATAAATACTTACTATAAAAGGGTAGCAGTAGGACAGAGATGAGAAAGTAGATAAGAAGTATTATAACTAGGTAGTGTGGAAATGGCCTGAGGATTGTTTTGCTATGTGGGGTAAGGGAGATGAAAATGACAAGGATATCACCCAAAGAGTGGTGGGATACTTGTTTTCATTACTTGAAATAGGAAACACAGAAAGATAAGTAGGTTTGTAGAGGAGTAGTTTTATTTGGATAAAGATGAAAGTTATAATTTGGACATGTTGAAATTGAGGGATCTGTGAGACATCTGGAAAAATATGCCCAGTGGACAATTGAAGACAGGTTGTTTCTCTAGAAATAATATGTCCTGAAGAAATAGATTTGAGATTTGTCAGAATACAAGTTGAAATACTAGATATGGATCAAACTCAGGACCACATTTTGAAACAAGTAGGTTGAGGGAAAAATCCTGGGACACACCCATATGTAAGAGGTTGAGTGGGAGAGGAAAAAAAAGGTGACAAAAATTCATGAAAGAGCAATTGAGAGGTCAAAAATACTAAAGGTCCAAAATGCATAAATTATTGATGGGAAGACTTTTAAGATGGCCAGAAGGACCTAAAATGCCAAATATTTCAAAGAACAAATCATTTAAGAATTGAGAAGTGGTCATTGGATCCTGGAGCATGGACGTTCTTGCTCTCTTTTGTAGGCCTCTCCTCGTCTACTCTTCACTCTTATCCACTCCATTCTGATCTGTACTGGGAAGGTGATGTAAATTTCATCAATAGAATTTTCTTTAGGTTCAAATGTTAAGGAGCCTTGCAGGAGATCTGAGGGGAGGAGGAGAGTGTGGTTTGTATATTTACTTTACTCCATGATTGTGGTCAGCATATGCTAGATTTTTCCTATGACAGAAAGTCACAGCTTCTGTCTAGTGTCCATCTGTAGAAAGTTTTCTCAATTCCCAGGATCTAGGAATTGTTTCCTCCTTTTCCCCTTCAGGTTGAAGGATAATAAAGGGACTCCACTGTTACTAGCCCTAGTGCTCTGGAGTTGTTTCCCTATACTCTGGCCACATATTTATAAATAAGCTCCTTATAAAGTTATTAAATTAGCAAATTTTAGGATGCAATCTCTTTCCTACTTGGGCCTTGATTGATACATTGGAGATCATTGGTGCAGTTTTGATGTAGTAGTGATGGCAACTAGACTAGATGAAAAAATAAAGCAAATAGAAGGTGAGGGAATGGAAATAGTGAGTACAGAAAACCCTTTTAAGGTTGATAACTGAAGAAAGTAAGAGAGGCATTGTAGCTATAAGGGGACATAGATTAGAGAGATCAAGAGCTTAATATTTTTAATGTTCAGGAGACTTTAAAATATTTATCAGTCAAAGTGAACCAACTGGAAAATAGAGATAGATTGAAGATATAGTGAGGAAAAAACTAGTGTTATAGCAAGATTTTAGAGGAGACAAGAAATGATGTAACCTAGAGCAATGGCAAAAAGATATATCTTAGAAAGAAAGAGGCTAAACAAATAGAAAAGTGGTTTTATATAGATGATAGATAGATAGATAGATAGATAGATAGATAGATAGATAGATAATCATTTGCAGATTTAGGATAGGAAATTGCAGTAACTCTTTCCTTAGACATCTATTATCTGAGACGAATAGGGAATTGTGATAATTATTATGTTCCTTATTATCCACAAATGAGCAGGATTATGTGGTGCTTCTCCTTCATTGACTGGCTTATTTCACTAAGCATAAGGCTCGCCAGTTCCATCCAGGTTGCTGCAAATGGTAAGAATTCCTTCTTTTTAATGGCAGCATAGAATTCCATTGTGTAGTTTTCTGATCCACTCATCTGCTGATGGGCAACTAGGCTGTTTCCCAGTTGTATCTATTGTGAATTGTGCTGCTATGAACAAAGGGGTGCATAAATCCTTTCCGATTGGTGTTTCTAGTTTCTTAGGATAAATTCCTAAGAGGAGGATTGCTGGGTCAAATGGGAGTTCCATTTTTAGTTTTTTGAGAACACTCCATACTGTTCTCCACAGTGGCCGCACCAGTCTGCATTCCCACCGGCAGTGCATGAGGGTTCCTTTTTCTCCGCATCCTCTCCAACACTTGTCCTTTGTTGATTTGTTAATGATTACCATTCTGTCAGGTGTGAGATGGTATCGTATTGTCGTTTTAATTTGCATCTCTCAGACAATTAGTGACTTTGAACATGTTTTCATATATCTCTTGGCCTTCCTTTTGTCTTCTTTCAAAAAGGCTCTATTTAGGTACCTTGTCCATTTTTTTATTGGATCATTTATCTTCCTTTTATTAAGTTGTATAAGTTGGCTGTAGATGTTGGAGATTAAACCTTTATCAGTGCTAACATTTGCAAATATGTTCTCCCATACAGTGGGCTTTCTTGTTGTTTTGTTGATGATTTCTTTTGCTGTGCAAAAGCATTTTATTTTGATGTAGTCCCATTTGTTTATTTTTTTCTTTAGCTTCCATTGCCCTTGGAGCAGTATTAGTCAAGAAGTTCTTTCAGCATATGTCTGAGATTCATCAATAAATATTTCAGTATTTGTCTCTAAAAGGACTCTTTTAATCCTATGTCATTAGCACAACTAACAGTTAACCATAATTCATATTATCAAATAACCAGATTCCCTTGATCATATCAGAGATCTGTGCTTCAGAAATGTTAATGTTTAAATGAATCATCAAGGGATCTTCTTAAAAGGCTGATTCTGATTAAGTGGATCCAAGGTGGAGCCTGAGATTTTATATTTCTGGTAAGCTCCCAAGTGATGCCAAAGCTGCTGGTTGTCATATAACACTTTGATTAGCAAGGTGTTTGTGTGTGTGTGTGTGTGTGTGTGTGTGTGTGTGTGTGTGTATGTGTTTTATTGTGTTTTTTTTTTGCTTTCTGTCTTAACTTTTACCATATTAGAAATTTTATTGTAGAGATTAGTGTACCTAAAGATGTCAGAGAAGTGCACAATACTATTTCTGATAATTCATTTACTCCCAAACAAATTTTGGTACACAGATGTCATGGTACAATGCATTAAAAGTCAGGGAGGTGGGCAGTAGCCAGCTAACAGCTGTTTTAAAGTATACAAAGGAAAGGTATCTACCCATATTAAATTTTTCCCTGTCTCTTTCTTATGCATACTTATTTATTATACTAGAGGCTCTGTGCATGAAATTTGTACATGGGGTGTCCTTCAGCCAAGCCTGCTTCTTCTCAAATCTGGGACCCCTGGAAGGATGTCGGACTGCATGTTTATGGACAGACACCCCTCTCCCAATCCGGGACTGCTGGCTCCCAGCTGCTTGCCTGCCTGCCTTCCTGATTGCCCCTAACTTCTTCTGCCCACCAGCCTGATCACCCCCTAAACACTCCCCTGCCAGCTTGAATGATGCCTAACTGCTCCCCTGCCAGCCTGTTTGCCCCTTACTGTCCTTCCCTATGGGCCTGATCACCCCCAACTTCCCTCCTCTGCCAGCCTGGTCAACCCTAACTGCCCTCCCCTGAAGATGCCCAACTGTCTTCTCTTGCAGGCCTGGTCCCTCCCAACTACCCTCTCCTGCTAGCCATCTTGTGGTGGTCATCATGTGTCCACATGGGGGTAGTCATCTTGTGTGTTGGAGTCATGGTCAATGTGCATATTACTCTTTTATTAGATAGGATAGAGGTCTGGTGCATAGGTGGGGGACAGCTGGTTTGCCCTGCAGGGTGTCCTGGATCAGGGTGGGTGTTCCCTTGGAGCATGGGATGGCCTGGGCGAGGGGCCTGTAGTGATTTTCAGGCCAGCCACACCCCCTGGTGACCCACACTGAGGCCTTAGTATCTGGGATTTATTTATCTTCTACAATTGACACTTTGTAGCCTGGAGCAGAGCCAAGCCTTCTGCTCACACAGACATTGAAACTTAGTTGCCTTAAGCAGAGGCCTGCCAGCCAGGATGTGCAGAAATTTTGGCTTCCTCCATTGTCAGGGGCAACCCAAGCCTCCCTTCTGTTTTCTCTGTGGCCATAGCCATCTTGGTTGGGTTAATTTGCATACTTGCTCTGATCGGCTGGTGGGCATGGCTTGAGGGTGTAGTAGAGGTACAGTCAATTTGCATATTACTCTTTTATTAGATAGGATGGCATATATCTATATATTTCTCCTTCTATGACAGAATTGGTATATCATATCACTAACATTGTTGCTTAAAACAACAGAAATTTATTCCCTCACAGTCTTGGAATCTAGAAATACAAATTAGTTTCATTAGTGTGAAGTCAAGGTGTGCTGTCCTGTCAGTAGTGATGAGTGATTCTGGAGAGTCTAAGAGAGAATCTGTCCCTTAGCAATTCCAGCTTCTTGTCTTGTGGTCACATCATTCTAATCTCTGCCTGTCTTCACAGGGTCTACTCTTTTTTATCTGTCATTCTCTCACCTCTGTTTCATTCTTATAAAGACACTAAAAGGCCCAATGCAGAAATTCATGCACAGGTGGGGTCCCTCTGTCTGGCTGGCAATATAGGCCTATTGGGGGATTGGCTAGTAGGGGGACTGGACCCCAGGATGTTGGCCCACTGGCAGGGGGGACGGGCCATAGGAGATTGGCTGTGGGAGCACACTGACCATCATGGGGCAACCCCTGCATTGAGCATCTACCTCCTGGTAGTCAGTGTGCATCATAGCAACTGGTCAACCAGTCACTCTGGTCATTCTGGTCATGTGATCATAATGGTCTCTTAGGCTTTTATAGATAGACTAGAGGCCCAATGCATGAAGATTTGAGCAAGAATATACCTTCCTTTCCCTGGCTGCGAGCACTGCCTTTGCTCCAGTCAGACCCTCCCTTCTGCCTTTGCTCTGGGCTGGAGCCACCTTCCATCTCTTACCTTGTCATGTCAATTTGCATATTCTCTCCTTATTGGCTGTGGGTGCCACCATCTTTGTCGCTGAGTTGCGGTCAATTTGCATATTCTGTCTTTATTAGATAGGATAGATAGACAGACAGACAGACAGACAGATGTGTGATTGGATTTAGGCCCCATCAGGATAATCAAGATAATATTTCTATGTCAAGATCCTTAGATTCCAAGTACAGTAGTACCTTGAGATATGAGTTTAATTTGTTCAGTAACCTTGAGGCATGGGAAACTATGAGATGCTCGAGTCGCAGTAACCTGGTGGGTCGTGTGCAGCCGGCTGATCCGTGCGATTACTCCTATCTCAAATGTTGCTCATATTTCAAAGCAAAAATTGCTCGCTCGATGGCTCGTATCTAAAAAATCTCATATGTTAGGGCACTCATATCTCGAGGTACCACTGTATTAGGGCCTAATATTTTAATGATTATTATTCATTATATTACATTGACCTCTTAATGTTACTGAACATTTTTGAACTACAAGAGCTTTTCCAAGAGACGCATCCCCTCAAAATTAAGTGTAAAAGATCTGGAATGATTTATTTACCCCATGGAGAATGAGGAGACCACTGTTCCTACCTGAGATTGGGTGAACTGGAGTTAGGAGTGCATAGCGTACACTGAATGTGGGGCCAAGATGAGTAGTAGAGAATCCTAATAGTGGATACTCATTCCAGGGAACAAGTTGAATGTTACAAGGGAGATAATACCACCAACATTAATGCTTTTATAAATGAATATAATTAACAGATATCCTATCTAATAAAAGGGTAATATGCAAATTGACCATCACTCCAACACACAAGATGGTCAGCAGGGAAGGGCAGTTGTGGATGATGAGGCCAGCAAAGGAGGCAGTTGGTGGGGAACAGGCTTGTAGGGGAAGGCAGTTGGGAGCAACCAGACCTGCAGGAGAAGGCAGTTGGTGGCGACCAGGCCTGCAGGGGAGGGCAGTTGGAGACAATAAGTCCTGCAGAGGAGAGCAGTTAGAGGTGACCAGGCCTGCAGAGGTGGACAGTTGGGGGGTGGAGACCAGGCCTGCAGAGGAGGGTAGTTGGGGGGGACCAGGCTGGCAAGGGAGGACAGTTACAGCAATCAGGCTGTCAAGGGAGCAGTTAAGAGTTGATCAGGCTGGCAGGGAAGTGGTTAGGGGGTGATCAGGCTGGCAGACAGAAGCAGTTAGGGGTAATCATGCAGGAAGTCAGGCAAGCAGGCGAGTGGTTGGGATCCAGAAGTCCTTGATTGTGAGAGGGATGTCTGACTGCCGTTTAGGTGCAATCCAAGTGGTATTGGGCCTAAACGGGAAGTCACATGTTTCTCGAGAAGCTCCAGATTGGAGATGGTACAGGCTAGGCTGAGGGACCCCCCCCCCTTTTATTCATAAGAAAAATGCCCAACCTATTATTTATAACACTTGACAAATCAGCTGCCGCCTTGATGCATTAATTAAATTATTGCAAATTGCACAGATGGTCAGTGGTTTCTCAAGTTTTTATTACTTTTATGATTCTGGATTTGAAAACATCATCATCCTAGATTCATAAGGACAAGATAAGTGAAAATGTATGTAATTCTTTGAATTGCTATGATCATCTCTTCTTTTAATTGTGAAAGATTTATAAAAAGAATGTCAATTCTGTTTCTAATTAGCAGACATTGTCAATCCACTTTAAAATGGGAAGATTCAAGTATGATTTTTAGGTGGCCACCCATGCATCCCCTTCAAGTCATTACTTGTTCCTACAGAGTAACCTTTATTCTGATTTCTAATAGCATTGGATAAATTTTCCAGTTTTATGGAATCACATATTATGTTTATGAGAATCTATACTTTTTAATTTAGTTGTAGATCATTCATTGCCATTGTTGTCTATCATCCCATTGTGTTAATACAGTATGATTGATTAATTTATCTGTTCTGCTATTGATGGACACTTAGACTTTTAGTTTTTGGTGAAATATTATAAATAGTGTTGCTAGCAATATTCTACTATATATCTTTTAATAAACTTATGTCTAAATTTTCATTGAGTTGTTAGCATAAGAAACAATCAAACCAAAAAGGATTTTTGTGAGTTTATTTGAGCCAAAGTGTTGACAATTGCCAGGAAGGAGAATCTCAACATATTGATATAATGCTCCAGAAAATGATAGTTTTGCACATAGTTTTTTTATATATTACAATCAAAAGAGTTGAGGTAAGTGGATTACATAAACTCCATTTGTGATACATTAGGGAAGCAGGAGAAAGCAAAGCAGGAAAACCTTTTGAATTGGATAAAAAGTAAAATGATAGGCACATACTTCTTTTACTTAGATGGGTGTAGGATAGTTAAAAGTCAACAGTTAACTCAATAACAATGAGAGGACTTGTGGTATCCACAGAGTGGTGCCTGTGCTTTGAGGGGTCCAAGAAAAGATAAATTATGTTGACATTCCAAAGATATGTTATCATAGATGCAAAAAGACAATAAGCTCCATTAAAGGAAAGACTGCCCTTTGTCAGGGAATAACCAGCCTAAAACATGACTACCTACCATAAACTGCTTTTAATTAAAGTATTAATGTCAGACCATGTTTTGTGGTTACTTTAGGTCTCTGAGTTTCCCCGGCCACCATCCAGGCCTTCTCTGAGCTTCTCAGACTAGCATGTGGCCCATTTTTGTCCACAGAGCATATAACTCAAAGAACAATAACATGATAATAAAATATGCATAAGTTCAGCTTTAATGATACTGCCAAAATGTCTTTACAAATTTACATTCCCACCAGTGGAATATAAAAATCCAGGATTATCCACAAACTTGTAAACCCATGATTTTTTTTAAAATAGCCATACTCATAGATGTGTTGTGGTATTATATTGTGATTTTAATTTGATGCCCCAATGACAAATGAAATTAAGCATTTTTTATATATTCTTGGCCATTTAGATATCTTATTAATGAAGTGTCTGATGGTCAAATCTTTCATTCATTTTTCCTATTGGGGTGTCTATTATTTCCTTTATATATTCTGCAATAGTCCTAGACAGATGTATGTCTACAGATGTGTTTTCCCACTCAGTCATTTACCTTTTTACTTCCCTAATAATGTGTTTTAATAGAGAAAGAGAGAGAGTTATGAACTTTGAATGTATGATAATTGCTTTATGGATTACATTTACATGAAAACACCATCTCTTACCCCATCAGAATTACTGACCCACAGCCTTTGTACATGTCATTTCCTTTCCCTAGAACTTATTCCTCCTTAGGTAGATACTTTTTACTTATTGTTTTCATACTTTAAACCTCTTCTACAAGTACCATTAAGGTACCCCTGTTGCTTCTTGTTACGTTTTTTTCCCAGCAAGTACTTTTACTGTCCTAGCTTTATCATGTTTGTTATTTCTCCCTTTTATTCTAGAAGGTTTCTGAGAACAAGAAATTACTTTATTCTTCCTCCCCATTGTATCTTGAATGCTTAATTGATAATAATCCAATCTAGGGGGATCCAAAAAATGGCAGTGGAATAGACAGATACGTCTGGAGCCTTGTCGCTGGGCAGAGGGAGAGAGAGCAGATGAGAGTCGCACTGTGAGTGTTTGTTGGTAAGTTAAGAGTCAGTTATCCTCCAGGAGAAGGTGGGAGACTGCTAGATGGGGCTTCCCTGACCAGGCAGCCCCACTGCCACAGGGCTTTTGTCTGCCAGAGCCACCAGTGCAAACACAGACACAACACCATATTGCAGAGGGAGGTGGATGTCTAGGGCAGTCTGAAAGCTGTGGCTGCAGCACCCACAGAGCATCCGGGGGACCCAGAACATCATTCTCCAAGCTATGCAGGCACACTGACTCAGAGGAGCTCCACATGGCACATGGAAAGGTCAGATTTCGCCTGGAATAAGTGTCCTGTGTGTTGTAACTGCTCATATTGTAGTTTGTGCCTTTGAATCAACGGAGGAGAGAGAATGACATAACCAGACACTTGGAGAAGAAAGATCATGGGCAGATGAAGAAACAGCATGCATATGACAGAAAGACAGGTATCACCAGAAAAGGAATTAAATGAAATAGAAGCAGAAATAAGCCTGCAAGAGAAAGAGTACAGAGAAATGATCATAAGGCGGATGAAAAGAATGGAAGACAAAATCGACAATGTGAGTAAGAGCTAAGAGGAAATGAAGAAGACCCAAGAGGAAATGAGGAAGAGCCAAGAAGAAATGCAGAAGAACCAAGAAGAAATGCAGAATAATCAAGAAGAAATAAAAATGACATCACTGCTATAAAGAACTCAATAAGAAGCATCAATAGTAGACTTGAAGAAGCAGTGGAACACATCAGTGAGCTGGAAGATACAGTAGGAAAAATACCCAAGTACAGCAGCTTCTAGAAAAAAAAATTAAAAAGCAAGAGGAGAGCCTAAGTGAACTTTGGGATAACATGAAACAAAAGAACATCCCCATAATTGGGGTGGAAACTGAGCAAGGAATAGAAAACTTGTTTGAAGAAATAATGAGCGAAAACTTCTCTAATATAGAAAAAAAAAAAAAAACACAAATCCAAGAAGCTTAAGGAGTCCCAAGCAAAATGAACCCCCAAAAAACCGACATCAAGGCACATTATAATTAAATTGACAAACACCAAAGACAAAGTAAGAATCTTAAAAGCAGCCAGAGAGAAACAGAAAGTTACCTACAAAGGAACAGCCATAAGACTAGCAACTGATTTCTCAACAGAAACTCATCAGGCCTGAAGGGAATGGAATGAAATATACAAAGTCATGCAAAGGAAGGGTCTGAATCCAAGAATACTGTAACCTGCAAGGCTTTCAATCAAAATTGAAGGTGAAATCAGAAGCTTCACAGACTAAAAAGGACTAAGGGAATATATTACCACCAAACAAGCAATCTAAGAGAAGTTAGAGAGTCTGCTGTAATAAAAAGAAATAGGAAGCAAAGAAGGAACTCAAGGGAAAAGACTAAAAATGGCGACAGATAAGTACCTATCAATAATAAATTTAAATGTAAATGGATTAAATGCTCCAATCAAAAGACATAGGGTAACCGATTGGATAAGAAAAAATGATGCATATATCTGCTGTCTACAAAAAAACCACCTCAGGAAAAGAGATGCACACAGATTGAGGGTGAAGGGATGGAACATGGTATTTCAGGCAAATGGAAATGGGAAAAAAAAAAGCTGGGGTTGCAATACTTATATCTGACAAGTTAGATCTCAAAGGGAAGGACATAACAAGAGATAAAGAAGGCCACTTCATAATACTAAAGGGAACAATCCAACAAGAAGAAATAACTCTGGTAAACATATATGCACTCAATATAGGAGCACCTAAGTACATAAAAAAAACTCTTGGAGGATAGTAAGGGAGAGATTGACAGTGATACAATCATAGTAGGAGACTTAATACCCCACTGTCACCACTTGAAAAATCCCCTAATCAAAAAAATCAGAAAAGAAATATCAATCCTAAATGACACACTATACCAGGTGGAATTAATTGACATCTTCAGAACATTTCACCCCAAAGCCACAGAATATACATTCTTCTCCAGTACACATGGGTCCTTTTCAAAGATAGATCATATGTTGGGTCATAAGAAAAGTATCTTCAAATTCAAGAAGATAGAAGTCATATCCAGCATTTTCTCAGACCACAGTGGCATAAAACTGGAAATCAACTATAATAAAAACAATAGAAAGAAATCAAACATGGAAACTAAACAACATGCTATTAAATAATGACTGGGTAACCAGAGAAATCAAGGGAGAAATACAAAACATCATGACAACAAATGACAATGACAACACAATACAAAATTTATGGGACACAGTGAAAGCAGTCTTGAGAGGGAAGTTCATTTCCCTACAAGCCTACTGCAAAAAACAGAAAACAATGGTAATAAATTAACTAACCCTACAACTCAAAGAGCTAGAAAGAGAAGAACAAGAAAAACCCAGTGTAAGGAGAAGGAAGGAAATAGTAAAGATCGGAGCAGAGATAAACAACATGGAGACCAAATAAACAATTCAAAAGATCAACAAATCCAAGAGCTGGTTCTTTGAAAGGATAAACAAGATTGATAGACCTCTAGCCAGGCTCACCAAGAAGCAAAGAGAGAAGACCCAAATAAACAAAATCAGAAATGAAAGAGGAGAAATAACAACAGACCCTGCCCAAATGCAAAAGATTGTTAAATAATACTATGAACAACTCTATTCCAACAAATTGGACAACCTGCAAGACATAGACATATTTCTAGAAAAATATAACCTTCCAAAACTCAATCAGGAAGAATCTAAACATTTAAATAGACCAATAACTATGGAAGAAATTGAAACAGTCATCAAAAAGCTTCCAGCAAATAAAAGCCCGGCACCAGATGGCTACACAGGAGAGTTTTACCAAACATTCAAAGAAGAATTAAAACCTATCCTCCTCAGACTATTCAAAAATATTCAAGAAGAAGGAACACTTTCAAACACCTTCTATGAAGCCAGCATCACCCTAATACCAAAACCAGAGAATTACAACACAATGAAAGAGAATTATAGACCAATATCTCTCATGAACATAGATGCCAAAATCCTCAACAAAATTCTAGCAAATCGGATCCATCAGTACATCAGAAAGATTATACACCATGACCAAGTAGGATTTATCTCAGGAATGCAAGGATGGTACAATATCCAGAAATCAATAAACATGATATTTCATATAAACAAATTGAGAGATAAAAACCACATAGTCAAGGATGGCTAGATGACAGCAGCTGGCAGGATGGAGGTGTTGGAGAGGAAGTGAGTGAGGGGACAAAAAGAGAGTGTGTGGATGCGTGTGGTGGTTGTGTGATTGAGTGAGGGACAGTTGAATCTCGCTGGAGCAGTTGGAGCTGGCAGTCCAGGTTTCTCTTGGTTGGGGAAAGACTGTCATAGCGGCTTTTCCCCCCAGACCATAGAGCCCTTGCCATCTTGATGGGAAACAGGGCCTTTCTTTGGGAACTCATCAACACCGCCAGCTAGACAGGCATTGGAGTTGCCCTGCAACCCAATGGCCACACCAGCCAGAGTCTTGCAGACTCTTGGACCCTGCATTCTCCCAGACCCTGCATTCTAGTGGACCCTGGGGCCCCCGCCCTCAAAGCAGTGAGTGCAACCTCACCCTCCCCAGTGACATTGGCATGGAGATGGCAGCGGCCACACAGGGGTCCTGGCTTGCAATCTCGATGGCCACTACTTGCACAGTGTGCAGTGTGCCTTGTCACCAGTTCCTGGACACCCTAGTGCCTGTGTTTGTGCATCAGGGGCTAATCCCCGTCTGCAGAACTCCTGAGTCAAAGAGCCTTTCTGCACAAGTCTGCAGTGGGACTTTGCTCCAGCTCGCGGACATACTAGTCCCTGTGTTTGAGCATTAGGGACTAATTCCCACCTGCAGAACTCCCGAATCACATTTCCACGCACATCTGCAGTGGGCCTTTACATCAGCTTTTGGACACCCCAGTCTCTGTGTTTGTGCATCAGAGGCTAGTACCCACCTGCAGAACTCCACAGTCAATACTTGTTTCCGTGCACGTCTGCAGAGGGCCTTCGTCCCAGTTTGTGGACACTCCAGTCCCTGTGTTTGCACGTCAGAGGCTAGTCCCCACCCACAGAAATCCCGAGTCAACGCGCATTTTCATGCATGTCTGCAGTGGGCCTTCGCACCAGCTTGCTGACACCTTAATCCCTGCATTTTCACATCAGGGTCGCCGAGTCTGTGGCACCATAGACCCTGTGTTTGTGTGTTCTGGTCGCCCTGTCTCTGGCATACATTCATTTCTGGTTTGCGGAGCTCCCTGGTCACCAATGTTTGTGGTGTGCCCTCGAGGCCACCACCCAAGGCTGGTTTTCAGCAACAATTGGGTAGTAAAATAATCAGATCTACAATTAAAACATTACAAGAAAACATGGGAAGATGTTAAAGCAATCCCCAAAAGAAAGAAAAAGAGGAATCACCAGAAAGAGAGTTAGATGAAACTGAAGTGAGCAGCCTTTCAGAGAAAGAGTACAAGGTAATGGTTTTAAGCATGTTTAAACGGATTGAAGACAGTATCACACAACTCAATGAGAACTATAAGGAGCTGAATGAGAATGTCACCAACATGAAAAGAAACCAAGAGGTGATGAAAAATGACATAGCTGCAATAACGAACACAATGGAAGGCCTAAACAGTAGACTAGAAGAAGATGAGGATCACATCAGCGAATTAGGAGACAAGGTAGGAAAGAACACACAAATACAGCAACAACTGGGGAAAAAAAGACTTAAAAAACAAGAAGAGAGCCTAAGGGAGCTTTGGGATAACACAAAATGAAACAGCATACACTTAATTGGGAAACCAGAAGGAGTGGAAGAAAAGCAAGGAATAAAAAACCTATTTGAAGAAATAATGACAGAAAATTTCCCTGATATTGGCAAGGAAAAATATATGAAAGTCTAAGAAGTACAAAGAGTCCCAAACAAGCTGAACCTCAAAAAACTGACACCAAGACACATCATAATTAAATTGGCGAACAATAAAGACAAAGAATCGTAAAAGCAGCCAGAAAGAGACAGAAAGTTACCTATAAGGGATCTCCTATTAGAATAGCAACTGATTTCTCAACAGAAACACACCAGGCCAGAAGGGAATGGAATGAAATATATAAAGTGATGCAAAACAAGGGTGTGAACCCAAGAATACTATACCAGCAAGGCTGTCATTTAAAATGGACTGGGGAATCAGGAACTTTACAGACAAGAAAGGGCTAAGAGAGTTTATCACTACCAAGCCAATAATGCAAGAAATGCCAAAGGGACTGCTGTAAAAATAAAAAAGAGAAAAGCAAAAAAAACACACAAACAAAAACAAAAACAAAAAAACACTAAGGAAAAATATGACAACAAACATGAACTTGTAAATAATATCATTAAACGTAAATGGGTTAAATGCACCAATCAAAAGACATAGAGTAGCTGAATGGTTAGGAAAACAGGACCCATACATTTTCGGTCTACAAGAGACCCACCTCAGAGAAAAAGATTCACACAGACTGAGAGTGAAGGGATGGAAAAACATTTTTCAGGCAAATAAAAATGAGAAAAAAACTGGGGTAGCGATACTTATATCTGAAAAAATAGACCTCAAAGTAAAGGCTATAACAAGAGATAAGGAAGGCCACTACATAATACTAAAAGGAGCAATTCATCAAGAAGATATAACTCTGGTAAACATATATGCGCCTAATACAGGAGACCCTAAATACATAAAAAAGCTCTGGAGGATATCAAGACAGAGATCAACAGCAATACAATCATAGTAGGGGATTTTAATACACCACTGACATCTCTGGAAAAATCCTCTAGACAAAAAATCAGAAAAGAAACAGCAATTCTAAATAACTCACTAGATTAGATGGACCTAATTGACATCTTCAGAATATTTCACCCCAAAGCTACAGAATATACATTCTTCTCAACTGCACACAGGACATTTTCAGAAATAGACCACATATTGGGTCACAAGTAAAGTCTCCCCAAATTCAAAAAGATTGAAATCATATCAAGCATTTTCTCAGACCACAATGGCATAAGATTAGAAATAAACTACAACAAAAACATTCCAAAAAAATTCAAACACTTGGAAGTTGTATAGCATGTTACTAAACACTGATTGAGTTATAAATCAGATAAAAGAATAAATTAAAATTTTTCTGGAGACTAATGACAATAACAACACAACAATGCAAATGCTATGGGACACAATGAAAGCAGGGCTGAGAGGGAAGTTAATAGCTCTACAGACCTACCTCAAAAAACAGAAAAAAAATGGTAATGAATCAACTAATTCAACAAGTCAAAGAATTAGAAAGAGAGAAACAAGAAAAGCCCACTGTGAGCAGAAGGAAAGAAACAATAAAGATCAGAGCAGAAATGAATGGCATAGAGACTAAAAAAAAAAAAATGGTACAAAAAATTTACAAAACAAACAGCTGGTTCTTCGAAAGAAAAACAAGATTGATGAACCTCTAGCCAGGCTCACAAAGAAGCAAAGAGAGAGGACCCAAATAAACAAAATCAGAAATGAGAGAGGGGAAATAACTACAGACCCCACAGAAATACAAAGGATTGTTAAAAAATATTATGAACAACTCTATTCTAACAAATTTCACAACCTGGAGACAATGGAAAGATTCCTAGAAAAACACAACCTTCCAAAACTCACACAGGAAGATTCAAAAAATCACAACACACTTATAACTAAGGAAGAAATTGAAGCAGTCATCAAAAAGCTTCCAGCAAACAAAAGCTCAGGGCCAGACGGCTTCACAGGGGAATTTTACCAAACATTTATAGAA
This sequence comes from Lasiurus borealis, assembly GCA_004026805.1. NCBI lineage: Eukaryota > Metazoa > Chordata > Mammalia > Chiroptera > Vespertilionidae > Lasiurus > Lasiurus borealis. The sequence goes on from PVJN01002034.1 coordinate 89,529, forward strand.
GAAGTAAAACCCATTCTTCTCAGACTATACCATAAAACTCAAGAGGAAGGACCATTTCCAAACTCCTTCTATGAAGCCAGCATCACCATAATACCAAAACCCGATAAAGATAACACAATGAAAGAGAATTACAGACCAATATTCCTCATGAACATAGATACCAAAATCCTCAACAAAATAACTAGCAAATCAAATCCGGCAATACATAAGAAAGATCATACACCATAACCAAGTAGGATTTATCTCAGGGATGCAAGGATGGTACAATATTCACAAATCAATAAACTTGATACATCACATAAAAAATTGAGAGATAAAAATTACATAGTCATATCAATTGATACAGAAAAAGCATTAGACAAAATCCAACACCCTTTCTTAATAAAAACTCTCAGCAAGGTAGGAATAGAAGGATCATACCTCAACATAATAGAAGCCATATATGAAAAACCCACAGCCAACATCATACTCAATGGGCAAAAACTGAAACCATTTCCTCTAAGAACAGGAACAAGACATGGATGCCCACTCTCACCACTCCTGTTCAACATAGTACTGGAAGTATTGTCCATTGCAATTAGACAAGAAGAAGAAATAAAAGGCATCCAAATTGGAAAATAAGAAGTAAAGCTGTCCTATTTGCAGATGACACGGTGCTGTACATAGAAAACCCTAAAGACTCCATCAAAAAATTATTAGACTTGCTAAATGAATTAGGCAATGTAGCAGGATACAAAATTAACCCCAAGAAATCATTGCATTTCTATATACCAATAATGAACTTACATAAAGAGAGATTAAAACAGCAATCCCATTTACCATAGCACCAAATAAATGTAGATACCTAGGAATAAACCTAACTAAGGAGGTAAAAGACCTATATACAGAAAACTACACAACTCTAAAAAACGAGATAGAGGAAGATATAAACAGATGGAAGAACACACCATGTTCATGGATTGGGAGAATTAATATCATCAAAATATCCATTCTTCCCAAAGCAATTTATAAATTCAATGCAATCCTCATGAAAATACCAAAGGCATACTTCACAGACCTAGAACTAACTTTACAAAAATTCACCTGGAATAAAAAAAGACCCTGAATAACTGCAGCAGTACTTAAGAAGAAGAACAAAGTAGATGGGATCTAAATGCCAGATTTCAAGCTGTATTAGAAAGCCACGGTTCGCAAAACTTCCTGGTACTGGCACAAGAACATACACATAGATCAATGGAATAGGATAGAGAACCCAGAAATCGACCCAAACCACTATGCTCAATTAATATTTGACAAAGGAGGCACGAACGTACAATGGAGTCAAGACAGACTCTTCAACAAATGGTGTTGGGAAAATTGGACAGAATCATGCAAAAAAAATGAAACTAAATCACCAACTTACACCATACACAAAAATAAACTCAAAGTGGATAAAGGACTTTAACATAAGACAGGAAACCATAAAAATACTAGAGGAATCCACAGGCAGCAAAATCTCTGACATATACAGAAGGAATTTCTATACCGACACAGCTCCTCGGGCAATGGAAACTAAAGGAAAAATAAACAAATGGGAGTACTTCAAAATAAAATGCTTTTGCACAGCAAAGGAAACCATCAACAAAACAACAAGAAAGCTCACTGCATGGGAGAACATATTTGCCAATGATATCAACGATAAGGGTTTAATCTCCAACATTTACAGGGAAATCATACAATTTCACAAAAAGAAGATAACACAATAAAAAAATAGGCAACTGATCTAAATAGGAACTTCTTGAAAGAAGACAGAAAGAAGGCCAAGAGACACATGAAACCTGCTCAAAGTCACTAATCATCAGAGAGATGCAAATCAAAATAACAATGTGCTACCATCTCACACCTGTCAGAATGCCTATCATCAACAAAACAACAAAGGACAAGTGTTGAGGAGGATGCAGAGAAAAAGGAACCCTCGTGCACTGCTGGTGGGAATGCAGACTGGTACAGCCACTGTGGAGAACAGTATGGAGTCTCTTCAAAAAACTAAAAATGGAACTTCAATTTGACCCAGTGATCCCACTACTAGGAATATACCCCAAGAAACTATAAACTCGAATCAGAAAGGATATATGCACCCCAATGTTCATAGCAGCACAATTCACCATAGCTAAGATTTGGAAACAGCCTAAGTGCCCATCAACAGATGATAAGATTTTAAAAAATGTGGTACATCTACACAATGGAATACTACACTGTGGTAAAAAAGGAGGAGCTCATACCATTTGCAACAACATGGATGGAAATGGAGAGCATTATGCATAAGCAAGGCAGAAAAAGACAATATCACATGATCTCACTCGTCTGTGGAATATAATGAATGACATAGACTGATAATCAAGATCAGATCTAGAGAATGAGAAACATCAATCAAAGCATCAAACCTTGGGTAAGGGGGGGTTGGTGGGAATAAGGAGGAGAGGTCAACAGAGGGACTTTTGTACATGCATATGAGCATAATCATTGGGCATGGACAATGGGGAAGGTGTGGCAGGAGAAGGAATCCATACAGCGATCTCCATAACCTTAAGAGAAATTACTTCATGAGACAGAGATTTTTAAATGAAACTCTGTAACGTGAAAATCATTTTGGAAGAAAATAAAGAGAAGTTTCCTTTAAACGTCATAATTATCATAATTGAAAATCAATATATTTGGCCTCTTGAGCTAAGGTAAGTAATCTATGTTTATGGCTCCCTGAAATAGTTTATATAAAGTTACAAAAAGAAATTGTCATCCCATTTGAAATTGAATTGCCATGGCCTAAAGAACAAAATATTCTTACATGATATTATTCTACAATATCATTTAATTTTTGATATTTCACAACAGCATATTGTACAACTACCCCAAACAAATGTACAAACTAATTCTTTGAATGTTTAGCAGCAATTTAAAAAGAGGACATGAAAGGATTTAATTCCTTTCAGTAGGAATTGAGGCACTGGGAAGGCACTTGAGCATTCTATACTCGCCCTCTTTCCTCTTTTGCCAAGAGGGACCCTCTTTTCACAACCCAATGGCCCTCAGCTATATCCTGAGCTCTCTATTTACACTGTGGTTGAAGCCTTGAGGTGGCTGGTATAATGGATGTGACTCTTGCCAAATGGTGTGAGCTGGGACCTCCCTGGAGAAGGAACCTGGACAGTGTCAGGGCCCCTGCCAGCAGGTGAAGGGATCCCCAAGGCAGTTCCTCGGTGTGGAGGCCACAGGGACAGAGGCTACCATGGAGACAGAACTGAACCTCACAACACCCTGCTTGGCCCCTGAGGATGACTGGTTATCCAGAGACGGGTAAGATTCCTCAGGGAAGGAACAACATAAGATAGGCACAGTCGCAGAGAGGCCATCAGGAAAAAACTTGGGGATCAACAGAGGTGGGGCACAGACCTTCACCCCCCACCAACCTTGCAGGGGTCTGAACCTTCACCCCTTCTGAGGGAGGTCTCCTACCCCATGGCTACCTCACTTCCCATGCTCAGCACAGTTCGGGACTAAGATAACAGACAGAGACGTGGCCCAGCTCAGATCAGGACCCAGGTAACGGACAGAAACATGCCAATAGCAGCTGCCCTGTAGCTAAATTCATCCTAGCACTAGGAATGCTCAGTGCCTACTCAATGCAAATAAACCTTTCCACTAATATATACAGGGTAATCTAAGATTGTTGGTAGAGTATTAAATTTGATGTAAAAGAGTTAACAAGCTCTCAGATTAATTTAAATTGGCTAACTGAAATAAGTGAACACTGAAGAAAATTTAAGTGTACTGGATAAAAAGTCATTTCTAAAGTATTAATTAAAATTTTTATTGATAGTGCATCTCATGGTAAAATTACTTAATATGTAATGAACAGAAATCAGGCATATTTCTGTACAAAATTAAAATTTAAAGTTATCAAGATTGCATTAAAAATTTTTACCAAATTCTCCATTAATCAAAAAATGGGGGGGGGGAGTAGGATAATAGCATGTAAGGAAAAATATCTGGTAAGTAAATTACATTAAAAAATTTTCACCTTAGAAAATTACTATCCATTTGAAATGCTAACAGCAAGACACCCATGAAAAACACACATGGTGTCAAAATAAGCCAAAGAAATCCTGATAGGCAAAAATAAAAAGGACCCCAAGTCAATTTTATAGAAAAGATTCCTTTATTAATTCTTGGTTGAGAATATGTTTATATACCTTCAGAAAACAACTCCAAGACTAAGTGGACTCCTGCAACAGAGAGGAACTGACAGGTCTGCGCCAACCACGAAGGCAAGAGGAGAAACAGTCCACAGATGGAAGATGACGACGAAGCCTTGCTATTTGAGCTGCAAGCAGCTGAGCATCGCTACAGGATGTAAAGGACCAAGCCAGAGAGGGTCAGACTGGCATCGCCACCATTTGTCCAGTATCCAGATACCATTAATGACATGTACACATAAGGAACTGTCTGACATTGAAACTGGGTCTCAAAGCTATTGGACATTGAAATTGGGACTCAAGCATTTTGTTTTACTTTTGCTCTGGTGGGTTTATTTCTAGCCTACAGGGGAAAGATGTTTTTAAAGACAAGAATCAGGGGTGGGGGCTGGGGGGAAACAGACCCAGAGGCAAAGAAGCAATGAACAGACTGTCCTGCTACAGTGGGAAGGAAGGTGAAGTTGGGGAGAAGGGGCCTATAGCAGATCAATTGAAGGACTTGTATGAATGTGTGTGTAGGGATAGCCAGTGGATACAGGGCAATGGGGTAAGGCGGGGGGGGGGGCGAGGAGAGGGATGGATGCAGGTAAGTACAGGGGAGTGGGGAGGGCAATAAAGGGAAAAATAATAAATAAATAAATAAATAAATAAATAAATAAATAAATAAATAAATAAAAGAGATGCTTGTGGAGGTAGTTTATGGATGATTGTGGAGGCTGTTATTTATGAATTAAAATTTAGAACAAAGTGAATGCCAATTGATGAAAGAATGGTTGAATAAAGTATATAACCTCCCTTCTATGGAAAAAAAAAATCGCATAGTCATATCAATGGATGCAGAAAAAGCGTTTGAAAAAATCCAACACAACTTCTTGATAAAAACTCTCAGCAAGGTGGGAATAGAAGGATCCTTCCTCAACATCATAAAATCCATATATGATAAACCCACAGCTAACATCATTCTCAATGTGCTAATACTAAAACCATTAATACTAAGAACAAGAACAAGACAGGGATGGACACTCTCACCTCTCCTGTTTGACATAGTACTGGAAGTATTAGCCATTGCAATTAGACAAGAAGAAGAAATAAAAGGCATCCAAATTGAAAAAGGAGTGAAGCTGTCCTTATTTGCAGATGACATGATACTGTAAATAAAAACCTGAAGGATTCCATCCCAAAACTAATTGACTTAATAAATCAATTAGGCAATGTAGCAGGATACAAAATTAATGCCAACAAATCTGTGGCATTTCTATACACTAATAGTGAAGTTACAGAAAGGGAGACTAAAAAACAATACCATTTACCATTGCACCAAATAAATAAATAAATAATAAGATATCTAGAATAAACCTAACTAAAGAGGTAAAAGACCTATATGTAGAAAACTACAGGACACTGAAAAAAGTGATAGAGGCAGATGTTAACATATGGAAGAGCATTCCATGCTCATGGATTAAGAGAATGAACATCATTAAAATGTCCATACTACCTAAAGCAATCTATAGATTCAATACACTATCCATTAAAATACCAAGGACGTACTTCACAGACCTAGAAAGAATTTTTCAAAGATTCATCTCTAACAAGAAAAAGACCACGAATAGCCACAACAATCCTGAGAAAGAAGAATAAAGTAGGTGGGGTCTCAATACCAGATCTCAAGCTTTATTACAAAGGAACTGTTCTCAAAACAGCCTGGTACTGGCACAAGAACAGACACATAGACCAATAGAATAGAATAGAGAATCCAGATATCCACCCAAACTACTATGCTCAATTAATATTTGACAAAGGTGGCATGAACATACAATGGAGCCAAGTTAGTCCCTCCAATAAATGGTGTTGGGAAAATTGGACAGATGCATCCAAAAAAATAAACTGGACCAGCAACTTACACCAAATACAAAAACAAACTCAAAATGAATACAGGACTTAAACATTAGATGGGAAACCATAGAAATACTAGAAGAATCCACAGGCAGCACAATCGCAGTTATATGCTGAAAGAACTTCTTCACTGATACTGCACCAAAGGCAATGGAAGCTAAAGAAAAAATAAACAAATGGGACTACATTAAAATAAAAAGCTTTTGCACAACAAAAAGAAAACCATCAACAAAACAACAAGAAAGCCCACTGTATGGGAGAACATATTTGCAAATGTTAGCACTGATAAAGGTTTAATCTCCAATGTCTACAGCCAACTTATACAACTTAATAAAAGGTAGATAAACGATCCAATAAAAAATGGGCAACAGATCTAAATAGAACCTTTTCAAAAGACGACAGAAGGAAGGCAAAGAGACACATGAAAACATATTCAAAGTCACTAATTATCCGAGAGATGCAAATCAAAACGACAGTGGGATACCATCTTACACCTGTCAGAATGACAATCATCAACAAATCAACAAAAGACAGGTGTTTGCCAGGATGTGGAGAAAAGGGAACCCTTGTACACTGTTGGTGGGAATGCAGACTTGTGCAGCCACTGTGAAAAACAGTATGGAGTTTCCTTAAAAAACTGGAAATGGATCTCCCATTTGACCCAGCAAACCCACTCTTAGGAATATATCCTATGAAATTACAAACACCAATCAGAAAGGATTTATGCACCCCTATGTTCATAGCAGCACAATTTACAATAGCTACAATTTGGAAACAGCCTAGGTGCCCATCAGCAGATGAGTGGATCAGAAAAGTATGGTATATCTACACAATGGAGTTCTATGGTCCCATTAAAAATAAGGAATTCTTATCATTTGCAGCAACCTGGATGGAACTGGAGAGCCTTATGCTTAGTGAAATAAGCCAGTCAATGAAGGAGTAACACCACATGATCTCATTCATTTGTGGGATAATAAAGAACATTAAAAACTGATGGAGAAACAGAAGCAGTAAAGCATCAAACAGACTGTCAAATTACAACAGGAAGTTTAAGAGAGTTGAGGTAGATAAGAGATCAACAAAGGACTTGTATGCATGCATATAATCATAACCAATGAACATAGCCAAAGGGGGGATTGGGTACGCCTGGGAGGGTGGTGGCAATGGGGAGATATGTATACATGTAACACAATAAAAAAAATATAGCACAGTTTATTCCACATTAAACAAAAAAACTATCTAATAAAGGAGTAATACGCAAATTGATCATAACTCTGCCACACCCACAAGCTACGCCCACCAGCCACAACCACCAGCTAATCAGCACAATTATGCAAATTAACCCATCCAAGATTGTATAGCCACAGAGAGAGGAGAAGGGAGGCTTGGATTGCCCCTGACAATGGAGGAATCAAAGCTTTTCCCAAACCCTAGCCTGCCCAGTCCTCCATTTAAGGCAACAAAGTTTCAATGGTTGGGTGAGCAGAAGGCTTGGCTTCCCTCCAACCTACAGTTTCAATTGTAGAAGATAAATAAATTGTAGAAGGGCCTCCGCTTGGTTATGAGGGGGAATGGCTGGCCTGCAAACCACATAAGGCTTCTTGCCCAGGCCACCCCATACCACAAGGGAATACTCACCTTGATCCAGGAAACTCTTCAGGGCAAACCAGCTGACCCCCATCCATGCTAATAAAAGGGTAATATGCAGATTAACTATCACTCCAACACACAAGATGACTGCGCCCATGTGGTCAAAAGATCCTGCCCCCATGTGGACACAGATGGCCACCACAAGATGGCTAGCAGGGGAGGGCAGTTGGGAGGCACCAGACTTGCAAGGGAAGGCAGTTGGGGTTGGTCAACCCTGCAGAGGAGGGCAGTTAGGAGTGACCAGGCCAGCAGAGGAGGGAAGTTGGAGGTGACCAAGCCTGCAAGGAAGGGCAGTTGAGGGGTAGCCAGACCTGCAGGTCAGGGAAGTTAGGGGAAAATAGGCTGGCAGGGGAGCAGTTAGGCATCAATCAGGCTGGCAAGGGAGTGGTTAGGGGTTGATTAAGCTGGCGTGCAGAAGTGGTTAGGGGCAATCAGAAAGGCAGGCATGTAAGCAGTTGGGAGCCAGCAGTCCTGGATTGTGAGAGGGATGTCTGACTGCCAGTTTAGGCCCTATACGACCTGGATCAGGCCTAAATGGGCAGTCAGACATTCCCAGATTTGAGAGGGAGCAGGCTGTGCTAAAGGACACCACCCCTGTGATGAATTTCATGCACCAGGCCTCTAGTAATAATAATAATAATAATAATAATAATAATAATAACAACAACAACAACAACAACAACAACAACTAATATTCCTTAAATGCTAGGCAATGTTATAAATACTTAAAATAGTCCTTTATCCATTTTAAGTTTATTTTTGTTTGTATGGTGTAAGTTAATGGTCTAGTTTCATTTTTCTGCATGTCACTGTCCAATTTTCCTAATACCATTTATTGCAGGGAATGTCTTGAATCCATTGTATACTCTTGCCTCCTTTGTCACATATTAATTGAGCATAATGGCTTGTGTCATTTTCTGGGTTCTCTGTTTTGTTCCATTGGTTTATATGTCTGTTTTTGTACCAGTACCAGGCAGTTTTGAGAACCGTAGCTTTGTAATACTGCTTGATATCTGGTATTGTGATCCCTCCAACTTTGTTCTTCTTTCTTAGGATTGCTGCCACTATTTGGGTTTCTTTTTGTTCCACATGAATAGTTAGAGAGTTTGTTCAAGTCTGTGAAATATGCCAGTGTCAGAATGGCTATCATCAATAAATCAACAAACAACAAGTGCTGTGGAGGATGTGGAGAAAAAGAACTCTCATACACTACTGGGGGAATGCAGACTGGTGCAGCCACTGTGGAAAACAGTATAGAGTTTCCTCATAAAACTAAAAATGAAACTCCTAAATGAAGATCTGGAAAGAACTAGAAAAAATAAATAAATAAAATAAAAATAAAAATGGAACTCCTATTTGACCCAGTAATCTCACTTCTAGGAATATATCCCAAGAAACTAGAACAAACAATCAGAAAGGATATATGTACTTGTACGTTTATAGCGGCACAATTTATAATAGCTAATTATTAGAAACTGACTATGTGCCCATCAGCAGATGAGTGGATTGGAAACTTTGGTACAACCCAAACGAGTTTGGCTCAGTGGATACAGCATTGGCCTGCGGACTGAAGGGTCCAAGGCTCGATTCCAGTCAAGGGCACGTACCTTGGTTGCTGGCACAGCCCCAGTAGGAGGTGTGCAGGAGGCAGCTGATTTATGTTTCTCATCAATGTTTCTATCTCTCTTCCTTCCTCTCTGTAAAAAATCAATAAAATATATTTTAAAAAAAACTGGTACATCTACACAATAGAATATTGTGCTGCAGTAAAAAAGAAGGAATTAGTACCATTTGCAACAGCATAGAACTAGAGAACATTATGCTGAGCAAAATAAGCCAGTCAGAGAAACATAAATATCACATGATCTCACTCATTTGTGAAATATAATGAAAAATATAAACTGATGAACAAAAATAGATACAGAGACAGAGAAGCATTGAACAAACTGCCAAACTTCAGTGGGAAAGCAGGGAAAGGGAGTAAGAGATCAACCAAAGGACTTGTATACATGCTTATGAGCATATCCAGTAGACAAAGACAGTAAGGGAGTTAGGGCTTGCGCTGGGTGGTGTGGGCGGACAGAGAAAGGTCAATGGGGGAAATACTATATATAACAATTTATGTAATAATATATGTCATACTTTACACAATAAATAATTAAAAAATAAAACCAAAAAATAATAAATACTTTAATTACACAATTTTTCCCTTAATTCTAACAACAACTCTATGAGGTAGGTGCTATAACTATCCCCACTTTATAGATAAGGTTACTAAAGAACAGAGAAATTAAAAATAGCTTGTCCATTAACACACTCAGCTAGTAAAGGAGGGAAACTTAGGTATTGTAATTTCAGAAACATGCTCTTAGCCACTATGCTGTACCCTTATAGTGGACAACTAACAAATATTTATTGAATGAACAATTTATAAACACAAAGTACTACTAAGATCATCTAATTTAACTGATTTATTTTAAGAATGTGTTCACTGGGGTCAAGATGTGAACTAACTTGCCTATGATCATACTGCTAGCTGGTAAGTGCCAAAATTGTGGCAAAATTCCAAGAGTCTTAAATGCCATCTCAGTGTTCATTCTCTTGGTCTGTGAATCTCTGGTTTCAAATAGAGGACATTTATTTCTTTGTAAAACCCTGCTAAGCTCCACTGCCTACAAAAGATAATCACGGGGTGGGGGGGATGGCAGCAGAATAGATGGACGCGTCTGGAGCCCTGTCACTAAAGCAGACAGAGAGAACAGCTGAGGGTCACACTGAGAGTATTTTTTGGCAAGTTAAGGGACAGTTATCCTCCAGGAGAAGGTGTGGGACTGCTGGATGGGGCTCACCTAACCAGGCAGCCCCACTGCCACTGAGTTTATTCACCCAGAGCCATCAGCATGAATGTGGACACAACACCATCTTTCAGGGGAAAGTGAATGTTTACAAAACACTGAAAATCTACAGCTGCGAAACCCACCAAAAAGCCAGAGGACCCAGGACACCTCTCCCAAATTGGTGCAAACACTCTGATTCAGTGGAGCTCCACTCTCCACACGGAAAGGTCAGATTTCGCCTGGGATAAGGTGAGGTCTCTGGTCCCAAAAAACAGAGAGATGTGCACATTGTGGAAACTGGGCCTACAGAAATCCCTGGATCTTGGACAGGGCACGATCCTTGAGTGTAGAAGGGGGCTCACAGAGCTGTTAACAGAGGGGAGCTCTAGAAAGCAACCCATTTTGATCTGAGGCAGGACAGCCTGGGAGTTATTAAGGTGTACCAGCTGCTTGAACAGGAGCAGGTAAGTGGGAGAGCACAGACTGCACTCTTTCCTCTTCAGACCCTGGCTCTGATTGCTAAGCTCAAAACATAGGATCACCCAATTGGGGACATCCTAAGAGACTGCATGGGAAAGTTGTTTTTCTGGAACCTGAGGATTAGAGCGCAGAATAACCATCAGAGAATCAGTCCTGGGGAAATCCACTCCCACAAACCGGTATTTAGGTTCACAGAGAAAGAAAGATCTAAGCGCAGGCTAGAGAGGACCTATAGTCTCAAAGGTCAATTCTGAAACACTGCCACCCAGGGACTGACTCACAAATTGACTCTCCACTGACCAGAAGTCAGTGCAATATCTTCCAGCCTGGGAAACAGGCAGGCCAAAAAGAACAATAGAGGAAGTGAATGACTTCTAATACTGCCCATCCTATTTTTTATTTTTATATATTTTTCATCTTCTAATTAAAAAACGATTTTTTTCTTTTTTTCCCCAAATTGATTTTATCTTTTTCATTATTACATTTTTATTTTCAACCAGTATTTTTACTACTACTATTTTATCTTTTTGAAAAAAAGAAGTGTCATTTTATATTCTCTTTATCTTACTTTGTGATTAGAGTTCTACATTCTATGTTCAGCTTTCCTTTAGCATCATTTTACTCTATCTCAACTCTACCTTTATGGCAACACTCTCTTCCTATCTCTTCCCATTTTGTTGTCTTATTTCTCTTACCCTTTTCCAACTTTAGATTTTCCCTATTTTTTCCTTTTACTTGGTTAAAACTTCATAACACTTATATATCTAATTTCTAATCCTCTACTCCAAGTCCATACACACCTCTCTCTTCTCTGTCTTCACTATCCAAAAAATTGTGTTTCTCTCTGTCCTTTTGTTGTTGTTTGCTTGAATGTTGATTATATCGATATTTGGACTTTTTTGTGAGATTGTTTTTGCTTATTCTACTTGTTTTCTTTTGCTTTTTGTTTGCTTTGTGTTTTTTGTTGTTGTTTTTTGTTTGTTTTTTTTTTTACCTCTGTTTTCCCTCGTGTCCCTTGATATTAGTTGTTATTTGTAAGTTGTATTATTCTCCAGGTAGTTGTTGCTCATATTATTTGGGATTAGTGGCTATTCAATTGAAGTTTTCTCCTCATATATATAAGATGTTCCCATTTTTTTTCTTATTCTCTTCATTTCTCTCTTAGTTCTTTTTTTTCTTTCTCCATTCTTCTTTTTCTTTTCCTTTTTCAGACTTTTTCTCCATTCTCCCAAATTCATTTTGGCACTGCTTTCTTTTCTTTTTTTTCTCCTTTTTCTCTTATTCTTTCTCTAGTTACCCCAAATTTGTCGTTCATTGGTGGTAACCATATTTGTGGTTATTAACATCGTGAATACATTTCTGTTCAGTACCTTGTATGTTGTATCTGGTTGTGTTGTATTTTGTGCCTTTAAATCAACGCAGGAAAGAGAACTACATAACCAGACACCCAGAGAAGAAAGACCATGGGCAGATGAAGATACAGCCTGCATATGAAAGAAAAGCAGACATCACCAGAAAAGGAAGTAACGAAATAGAAGCAAACAACCTGCCAGAGAAAGAGTTCAGAGAAATGGTCATAAGGTGGCTGAAAAGAATGGAAGACAAATATTGACAATATGAGTAAGAACCAAGAGGAAATTATAAAGAAGAAGAAATGAAAAATTACATCTCTGCTGTAAAAAACTCAATAGAAAGCATCAAAAGTAGAATAGAAGAAGCCAAGGATCGCATCAGTGAGATAGAAACAAGGTAGAAAAAAATACACAAGTACAGCAGCTTCTAGAAAGTAAAAATTAAAATGCAAGAGTTGAGCCTAAGGGAACTTTGGGATAACATGAAACATAACAACATCTGCATAATTGGGGTTCCAGAAAGAGTGGAACCTAAGCAAGGAATAGAAAACCTGTTTGAAGAAATAATGACAGAAAACATCCCTGATATGGGAAGGAAAAAACCCACACAAATCCAAGAAGCTCACAGAGACCCAAGCAAAATGAACCCCCAAAAAACTGACACCAAGGCACATTATATTTAAATTGGCAAACACCAAAAACAAAGTAATAATTTAAAAGTGGCCAAAGAGAGACAGAAAGTTACCTACAAAGGAACTGCCATAATACTAGCAACTGATTTCTTAACAGAAACTTATCAGGCCAGAAGGAAATGGAATGAAATATACAAAATAATGAAAAGGAAGGGTCTGAATCCAAGAATACTATATCCAGCAAGGCTTTCAATCAAAATTGAAGGTGAAATCAGTAGCTTCAAAGACAAAAAATGACTAAGGAAAATATATTAGCACCAAACCAGCAACACAAGAAATGTTAAAGGGTATGCTCTAAAAACAGAAATAAGAACTAAAGAGGGAACACAGGGGTAAATATTAAAAATGGCGACAGATAAGTACCTATGAATAAAAACTTTAAATGTAAATGGATTAAATCTCCAATCAAAAGACATAGGGTAACAGATTGGATAAGAAAACATGACCCATATATCTGCTGTCCACAAGAAACCCACCTCACAAAAAGAGATGCACACAGACTGAGGGTGAATGGGTGGAAGACAGTTTTTCATGCAAATGGAAATGAAAGAAAAAGCTGGAGTTACAATATATCTGACAAATTAGATCTCAAAGTGAAGGACATAACAAGAGATAAGGAAGGTCACTTCATAATACTAAAGTGAGCAATCCAACAAGAATAAATACTCTGGTAAACATATATTCACCCAATACAGGAGCACCTGAATACATAAAAAAAACTTCTGGAGGATATCAAGGGAGAGAATGAGAGCAACACAATCATAGTAGGAGACTTTAATATCCCACTCTCACCACTGGACAAATCCTCTAAACAAAAAAATCAGCAAAGAAACATCAATCCTAAATGACTCACTACACCATAAAGAATTAATTGATATCTTCAGAACATTTCACCACAAAGCCACAGAATATACAATCTTCTCAAGTGCACATGGGTCATTTTCAAAGATAGAACATATGTTGGGTCAGAGGAAAAGTCTGTTCAAATTCCAGAAGATAGAAATCATATCAAGCATCTTCTCAGATCACAGTAGCATAAAACTGGAAATCAATTACATTAAAAACAACACAAAGAAATCAAACACATGGAGATTAAACAGCATGCTATTAAACAATGACTGGGTAACCAGAGAGATCAAGGAAGAAATTAAAAACATCATGGCAACAAATAACAATGACAACACAACAATACAAAATTTATGGAACACAAGTAAGTAATCTTGAGAGGGAAGTTCAAAGCTCTCCAAGCCTACTGCAAAAAACAAGAAACAATACCCACCCTACAGGGAAACAGGAGTGCCAAGCAGAAGAATAGTGGAAGGAATGGCCATTCTATTTTTTTTTCTTTTTCTTTTTTTCAAAAAAATTATTTCATTTTATTTTATTCATTTTTGCATATTTTAATTAAAAAACTGTTTTTTTTATTTCCCACTCAATTGATTTTACCTTTTTAAATTACAGTGGTACCTCAAGATACGAGTTTAATTCATTCTGTAACCTGGAGACATGGAAAACTATGAGACGCTCGTGTCGTGATAAACTGGTGGGTCTTGTGCAGCCGGCCGATCTGCGCGATTACTTCTATCTCAAATATTGCTCCTATTTCAAAGCAAAAATCACTCACTCAATGGTTCGTATCTCAAAAATCTCGAATGTTAGAGCACTCGTTTCTTGAGGTACCACTGTATTACATCTTTATTTTCAAATAGTATTATTACTATTACTATATTAGCTTTTTGGAAAAAAAAAACAAGTGTAATTTTGTTTTCCCTTTATTTTACTTCGGGATTAGAGTTCTGCATTCTATTTTGATCTTTTCTTTAGCATCATTTTAGTCTATCTCAACTCTACCTTTATGCCAACACTTTCCCCCTAAATTTCCCCATTTTGTTGTCTTCTTTCCCTTTCCCTTTTCCAACTTTAGATTCTCCTGATTCACTCTTTTTACCTGATTAAAATTTGATCTCACTTATATATCTGATTTCCAATCCCCAAATCCAAGTCCATACAAACTTCTCTCTTCTTGTCTTTACTATCCAAAAAAAGTTATTTTTTTCTATGTCCTTTTGTTGCTGTTTGCCTGAACGGTGATTATATTGATTTTTTGTACTTTTTTGTGAGATTGTTTTACTTTATTCTACTTGTTTTATTTTGCTTTTTGTTTGCTTTGTTTTGGCTTGTTTTTTACCTCCCTTTTCCCTCACCTCCCTAGATACCATTTGTTATTTGTAGTTTGTATTAATCTCCAGGTACTGGTGGCTGGCATTTGTTGGGAATAGTGACTGTTCTGTAAGAGTTTTCTCCTGACATCTATATTTTGTTCCCCTTTTCTCTCTTATACTCTTTCTTTTCTCTCTGACTTTTTTCTCTTTATCTTTTCTTCTTCTTCTCCTTTTTATTTTTTTATTTGATTTTTTTTGGTTCATTTATTTATTTTTTTCCAGTCTCCCAATTTTATTTTGGCACTTCTTTTTCCCCCTCATTTTCCTCTTCTTCTTTCTGTACTTACGCCTAATTTGTCTTTCATTGGTGGCCACCTTACTTGTGACTATTAACATAGTGAATACATTTCTGTTCAGTGTGTTGTATGTTGTACAAGGTCATGTTATATTTTGTGCCGTTGAATCTACGTACGAGAGAGAACTACATAATCAGACACCCAGAGAAGAAAGACCATGGACAGAAGAAGAAACTGCCTGCATACAACAGAAAAGTAGATATCACCAGAAAAGGAATTAAATGAAGCAGAAGCAGAAATAAGCCTGCCAGAGAAAGAGTTCAGAGAAATGATCATAAGGTGGATGAAAAAAAAATGGAATACAAAATCTACAATGTGAGTAAGAGCCAAGAGGAAATGAAAGAGATGCAAGAGGAAATGAAGAAGAAGCAAGAAGAAATGCAGAACCTAGAATAAATGCATAATAATTAAGAAGAAATAAAAAATGACATCACTGCTATAAAGAACTCAATAGAAAGCATTGAAAGGAGACTAGAAGAAGCAGAGGACTGCATCAGTGAGCTAGAAGACACGGTAGGAAAAAATACCCAAGTACAGCAAATTCTAGAAAAAAAAATTAAAAAGCAACTAGAAAGCCTAAGGGAACTTTGGGATGACACAAAACAAAACAATATCTGCATAACTGAGGTTCCAGAAAGTGTGAAAACTGAGCAAGGATTACAGAACCTGTTTGAAGAAATAATGACAGAAAATTTCCCCAATATAGGAAAGAAAAACCCCCACACAAATCCAAGAAGCTCACAGAGACTCAAGCAAAATGAATCCCAAAAAACCGATACAAGGCACATTATAATTTAATAGGCAAACACCAACAACAAAGTAAGAATCTTAAAAGCAGCCAGAGAGAAACAGGAAGTTACCTACAAAGGAACACCAATTAGACTAGATACTAATTTCTCAACAGAAACTCATCAGGCCAGAAGGGAATAGAGTGAAATATACCAAGTCATGCAAAGGAAGGGTCTGAATCAAAGAATACTATAACCTGAAAGTCTTACAATCATAATTGAAGGTGAAATCAGAAGCTTCACAGACAAAAAAGGACTAAGGAAATATATTAGCACCAAACCAGCAATGCAAGAAATGGTAAAGGCTCTACTGTAATAAAAAGAAATAGGAAGTGAAGAAGGAACTCTGAGGTAAAGATTTAAAATGGTGACAGATAAGTACCTGTCAATAAAAACTTTAAATATAATTGGGTTTAATGCTCCAATCAAAAGACATAGGGTAACTGATTGGATAAGAAAACATGATCCAGTTATCCACTGTCAACAAGAAACCCACCTCAGAAAAAGAGATACACACAGATTGAGGTGGAGGGGATGGAAAATGGTATTTCAGGCAAATGGAAATGAAAAAAACGCTAAAAGTGAAGGACACAACAAGAGATAAAGAAGGCCATTTCATACTACTAAAGGGAACAATCAAACAAGAAGAAATAACTCTAGTAAACATATACACACCCAATATAGGAGCACATAAATACATTATTGATAGCAATACAATCATAGTAGGAGACTTTAATACTCCACTGTCACCACTGGACAAATCCTCAAAAAAAAAAAAATCAGTAAAGAAACATGAATCCAAAATAATTCACTAAACCAGATGGAATTAATTAACATCTTAAGAACATTTCACCCTAAAGATACAGAATATATATTCTTCTCCAGTGCACATGGGTCATTTTCAAAGATAGATCATATGTTGGGTCATAAGAAAAGTCTCTTCTAATTAATGAAATAGAAATCATATCAAGCATTTTCTCAGACCACTGTGGCATAAAACTGGAAATCAACTATAATAAAAAAATAGAAAGAAATCAAACACATGGAGACTAAACAGCATGCTATTAAACAATGAATGGGTAATCAAAGAGAACAAGGAAGAAATAAAAAACATCATGGCAACAAATGACAATGAGAACACATCAATACAAAATTTATGGGACACAGTGAAAGCAGTCTTGAGATGGAAATTCATAGCCCTACAGGCCTACTGCAAAAAAACAGGAAACAATGGTAATAAATTACCTGACACTACACAAAAGAGGTAGAAAGAGAACAAGAAGAAAAACCCAATGTAAGCAGAAGGAAGTAAATAATGAAGATCACAATGGAGATAAACAATATGGAGACCAAAGAAAAAATTCAAATGATCAACAAAACCAAGAGCCGGTTTTTGAAAGGATAAACAAGATTGATGGACCTCTAGCCAGGCTTACCAAGAAGCAAGAGAGAAGACCCACATAAACAAAATCAGAAATGAAACAGGAGAAATAACAACAGACCCTGCCAAAATACAAAGGATTGTTAAAAAATACTATGGACAACTCTATTCCAACAAATTGGACAACCTTCAGCACATAGAAATATTCCTAGAAAAATATAACCTTCCAAAACTCAATCAGGAAGAATCCAGCCATGAAAATAGTAGAGGAATGCACAGGAAACAGAATTTCAGACATATGGTGAAAGAACTTCTTCACTGATACTGCTACAAAAGTAATAGAGGCTAAAAAAATAAATAAACAAATGGGACTACATCAAAATAGAAAGCTTTTACACAGCAAAAGAAACCATCAACAAAACAACAAGAAAGACCACTGTATGGGAGAACATATTTGCAAATGTTAGCACTGATAAATGTTTAATCCCCAACATCTACAGCCAACATATTCAATTTAATAAAAGGAAGATAAATGATCCAATAATGTGAGAAGGAAGGACAAGAAAAACAGGAAAACATGTTCAAAGTCATTAATTGTCCAAGAGATGTAAATCAAAATGACAATGTGATACCATCTTACACCTGTCAGAATGGCAATCATCAACAAATCAACAAACGACAAGTGTTGGTGAGGATGAGTAAAAAAAGGAACCCTTGTGGGAATGCAGACTGGTGCAGCCACTGTGGAGAACAGTATGGCATTTCCTCACAAAACTAAAAGTGGATCTCCCATTTGACACAGCAATCCCACTCTTATGAATATATCCTAAGAAAGCAGAAACACCAATCAGAAAGGACTTATGCACCTCTATGTTCATAGCAGCACAATTTACAATAGTTACAATTTGGAAACAGCCTAGGTGCCCGTCAGCAGATGAGTGGATCAGAAAATCGTGGCACATCTAAACAATGGAATTCTATGCTGCCATTAAAAATAAGGAATTCTTACCATTTGCAGCAACCTGGATGGAACTGGAGAGCCTTATGCTTAGTGAAATAAGCCAGTCAATGAAGGAGAAGCACCACATAATCCTGCTCATTTGTGGATAATAAAGAACATTTAAAATGATGAACAAAAGGATAGATACAGAGGCAGTAAAGCATCAAACATACTGTCAAATTATAGCAGGAAGATTAATGAGAGATGGGGTATATAAGAGATCAATCAAAGGACTTGTGTTCATGAACATAAGCATAACCAATGAACATAGACACTTGGTGGTTGGGGTATGTCTGAGAGGGAGGAGGGAAATGGGGAGATATGTATACATGTAACACCAAAAAAAAAAAAAAAAAAAACAATGGTAATGAATTACCTAACCCTACAACACAAAGAGCTAGAAAGAGAGCTACAAGAAAAGCCCAGTGGAAACTGAAGGAGGGAAAATGTAAAGATCAGAGCGGAGATAAACAATATAGAGACCAAAGAAACAATTCAAAAGATCAACAAAACCAAGAGTGTTTTTTGTTGTTGTTTTTTTTTTTTTGAAAGAATAAACAAGATTGATGGACCTCTAACCAGGCTCACCAAGAAGCAAATGGAGAAGAACAAAATTAACAAAATCAAAAATGAAAGAGGAGAAATAACAACAGACTCTGCCGAAACACAAAGAATTTTTAAAAAATACTATGAACAACTTTATTCCAACAAATTGGACAACCTGCAAGAAATGGATATATTCCTTGAAAAATATTACCTTCCAAAACTCAATCAGGAAGAATCTAAACATGTCAATAGTCCAATAGCTATGGAAGTAATTGAAGCAGTCATCAAAAAGCTTCCAGCAAACAAAAGCCCGGGATCATTTGGCTACAAAGGAGAGTTTTACCAATCATTCAAGAAAGAATTAAAACCTATCCTCCTCAGACTATTCAACAATATTCAAGAAGAAGGAACACGTCCAAACACTTTCTATGAAGCCATCATCACCATAATTCCAAAACCAGATAAAGACACCAAGATGAAAGAGAATTATAGGCCAATAACTTTCATAAATATAGATGCCAAAATCCTCAACAAAATTCTAGCAAATCATATCCAGCAGTATATCAGAAAGATCATACATCATGACCAAGTAGAATTTATCCCAGGAATGCAAGAATGGTACAATATACACAAACTAATAAACGTGATATATCACATAAACAAATTGGGAGATAAAAATCACATAGTCATATCAATTGATGCAGAAAAAGCATTTGACAAAAAACAACACCCTTTCTTAATAAAAACTTTCAGCACGGTGGGAATAGAAGGATCATACATCAACATCATAAAATCCATATATGATAAACCCACAGCTAACATCATACTTAATGGGCAAAAACTGAAACCATTTCCTCTACGAACAGGAACAAGACATGGATGCCCACTCTCATCACCCCTGTTTGACATAGTACTAGAAGTACTAGCCATTGCAATGAGACAAGAAGAAGAAATAAAGGCATCCAAATTGGAAAATAAGAATTAAAACTGTACTATTTGCAGATGACATGATACTGTACATAAAAAACCCGAAGGACTCCATCCAAAAACTAATAGACATAATAAAGGAATTCGGCTATGTAGCCAGATACAAAATTAATGCCAATAAATCTATGGCATTTCTATACACTAATATTGAAATTACAGAAAGAGAGACTAAAAAAGCAATGTCATTTACCATCACTCAAAAAAAGTTAAGATACCTAGGAATAAACCTAACTAAGGAGGTAAAAGACCTATATGCAGAAAACTACAAGACACTGAAAAAAGAGATAGAGGAAGACATAAACATATGGAAGAACATACCATGCTCATGGATTGGAAGAATCAACATCATTAAAATGTCCATACTACCCAAAGCAATCTATAGATTCAATGCACTAGCCATTAAAATTCCAACAACATATTTCACAGATCTAGGAGGAACTCTCGAAAGATTCATCTGGAACAAAATAGACCCGGAATAGCCACAACAATCCTGGGAAAGAAGAATAAAGTAGGTGGTATCTCAGCACCAGATTTCAAGCTATATTACAAAGGAACTGTTCTCAAAACAGCCTGGTACTGGCACAAGAACAGACACATAGACCAATGGAATACAATAGAGAATCCAGATATCCACCCAAACCACTATGCTCAATTAATATTTGACAAAGGAGTTATTAACATACCATGGAATCAAGATAGCCTCTTCAATAAATGGTGTTGGAAAAATTGGACAAATAGATGCAGAAAAATGAAACTAGAACACCAACTTACACCATACCCAAATATAAACTCCAAATGGATACAGGACTTAAACATAAGGCAGGAAACCATAAAAATAGTAGAGGAATCCTCAGGCAACATAATCTCAGTCACATGCCGAAAGACTTTCTTCACTGATACTGCTCCAAGGGCAAGGGAAGCTCAAGAGAAAATAAACAAAAGGGACTACGTCAAAATAAAAAGCTTTTGCACAGCAAAAGAAACCATCCACAAAACAACAAGAAAACCCACTGTATGGGAGAACATATTTGCAAATGTTAGCACTGATAAAGGTTTAATCTCCAACATTTACAGCCAACTTATGCAACCTAATGAAAGGAAGATATATGATCCAGTAAAAAAAAAAAAGGGCAACAGACTTAAATAGAACCTTTTTGAAAGAAGGCTAAGAGACACATGACACGTGCTCAAAGTCGCTAATTATCTGAGAGATGCAAATCAAAGTAACAATGAGATACCATCTCACACCAGTCAGAATGGCAATCATCAACAAATTAACAAACGCCAAGTGTTGGCCAGGATGTGGAGACAAGGGAATCCTCATCCACTGCTGGTGAGAATGCAAAGTGGTATAGCCACTGTGGAGAACAATATGGAGTTTCCTCAAAAAACTAAAAATGCAACTCCTGTATGACCCAGTAATCCCACTCTTAGGAATATATCCTAAGAAACTACAAACAGCAATCAGAAAGGATTTACGCACCCCTATGTTCATAGTAGCACAATTTACAATACCTAAGATTTGGAAACATCCTAAGTGCCTGTCAGCAGATGAGTGGATCAAAGAACTATGGTATATCTACACAATGGAATTCTATGCTGCCATTAAAAAGAAGGAATTCTTTCCATTTGCAGCAACCTGGATGGAATTGGAGAGTCTTATGCCAAGTGAAATAAGCCAATCAATGAAGGAGAAACACCACGTGATCTCACTCATTTGTGGATATCAAAGGACATTATAAACTGCTGAACAAAAAGATAGATCCAGAGGCAGTAAAGCATCAAACAGATTGTCCACTTACAGCAGTAAGGTTAGGGAGAGGTGGGGTAACATAAGAAATCAATCAAAGGACATGTATGCATGCATATAAGCATAACCAATAAACAGAAGACACTGGGGGGTTAGGATATGTGTGGGAGGAGGGCAATGGGAGGAAGATATGTATACATGTAACACATTAATAAAAATTTGAAAAAAATAAAAATTAAAATTAACAACAAAAAAACATAATCAAATGCACAGACATTTCTAGTCATTAAAACTTTCATTTAGATACATGGCATGACAACTAAACAAATTTCATGAAATCATAGATTCGTGGACTTATCTATAGAGTCGTATTTTTATAGCTGAGTTAATCTAATATCTTCCTGCAGAGTTAAAATTGCAAAGACTTTAAAGTATCTGAATATTTTTTACTGTGAGACCAAACTGAAATTTTTATTTTTCATGTGTTTATTTGGTACTGTGGCCAGATTGAAGGCAGCCTTGGTCATGCTGCCCTCTTCTGTGTTAGTGTTCTTCTCTCCTCCCCTCCCCAGGCCAAATACTGCTTGCTGCTATTATCTGGATTGGCACATACAAGCTGCTAACTAAGTCTGATTTAAGATGGCATAGACATTGACAGTTATTTCCTGAGTTTTTTTTTTAATTTCACTAAATACAGACTTGCATCAGGGATTCCAAATGATAACAGCTTTGGAAAGCGTTGACTCTGATAAATAGGCTAAAATTTAGTATTTCCCCCATTGACTATCATTTCCTAACATTATTCCTTATGCTATATTCTGAGTCCATAGCCTACATAATTCTGTATTACATTCCAGATCTATAATGAAATATCAGGGGGGGGGGTGTTATTACATAATACAGAAGAGGGATAAAGGCAGTATAGCAGGAAGACATACATAAATTTAGCTCAAAACAATCTGATTTTTATAGATTTTCAATTTCTTATAGTGTGGCAAAATATCAGAAGCTTACATTCTGTTTTTACCATAAATTCTAAAATTAAATAACACTATTTAACTATTGAAGTTCCTATTATTCACGGACATTCAGCATTGAATTGGTTAAAGGAAACTCTTCATTCTATGCTTGGCATAAACCAATACTAAGTTTGCTAATGGTGTCACAGAAAAGATGGCCAAATCTATCAAAGTGTTCTGCCTGCGATATCAGGCTCAGAAAGCCTATAAAGTAGTTTCACCCTTACCCTCCTTGGATTATTTTTAAGAAAATCCCATCCATCATATAAATTTATCTACAAAATTCTCAGTATGTATCTCTAGGAAAAAAAGAACTATTTCTCTAAAAAATTTTAATATATTATTACAGCTAAAATAAAATTAATTAAGTGTAAAATAGATGTGCAAGTTTCCCCAAATGTTTTCAGTTATTTGTTAAGATCCAAATCCAAATAAATCCATCCAAACACCATATCTGTTTTAAATCTTAAATCTCTTTTAGTTTATAAGTTTATCTTTACACTTTTTATTTTCTTACAGTTTATTTGTTGAAGTAGTTTTTTGTTTTTTTCTCTCATAGAGTTCCTGACATTCTATATTTTACTAACACAGCCTTGTGGTATCAAAAAAACAAACAAACTAACTAACAAAAAAAGCACACCCTCTATCTCTTACATTGCTTGTAAAATGAGATTTTAATATGAAAATATTGTCAGATTCAGGCAATATTGGCTTTATTTTATAACAATACTTAATAGCCATTATTTTATATTTTTATTATCTCACCATAATGTCTAGTTTTCTCTCTGTTAATGCTTTTAGTATTGATCATTGAAATCAGCTATTATTAGCTGATACTGCATTACAAAAGTTTCTATCTGCTTCTCATTATTTTATTATGGTGCTCAAATTGATGATATTCTGAGTCTATGATTACTTCCATTATTAGTTAAAATTCATCTAATTTTTTAAAATTTAAATTTCCCTCACACACACACCCTTCTGTGTCCATTGGTTATGCTCATATGCATACATATAAGTCCTTTGGTTGATCTCTTACCCTCTCAGTGCCTGCCATCCCTCAAAGGTTGGACAGTCTATTCCATGCTTCTGTCTCTGTATCTATTTTTGTTCATCAGTTTATGTTGCTCATTATATTCCACAAATGAGTGAGATCATGTGATATTTATCTTTCTCTGACTGTCTTATTTTGCTTAACATAATGTTCTGCAGTTCCATCCATGCTGTTGCAAATGGTAATAATTTCTTCTTTTTTATAACAGTATGGTATTCCATTGTGTAGATGTACCACAGTTTTCTAATTTACTTATCTGCTGATGGGCACTTTGGCTGTTTCTAATTATAAATTGTACCTCTATGAACATAGCAGTGCTTATATTCTTTCTTATTGGTGTTTTCTGTTTTATTGGAATATATTCCTAAAAGAGGGATTACTGGATCAAATGGCAGTTTCATTTTTAATTTTTTGAGGAAAGGCCACACTATTGTCCACAGTGGCTGCACCAGTCTGCATTTCCACCAGCAGTGCACAAGTATTCCTTTTTCTCCCCATCCTCTCCATCACTTGCTGTTTGTTGATTTGTTGATGATAGCCATTCTGACAGGGTTGATTTGCATCTCTCAAATGATTAATGACTTTGAGCAGGCGTTCATATGTCTCTTGGCCTCTTTTGAAAAGTGTCTCTCAAGGTCTTTTGCCCATTTTTTGATTGGATTGTTTATCTTCCTTTTGTTAAGTTGTATGACTTCCCTATAAAATTTGGAGATTAGGGCCTTATTGGATATGACACTGGCAAATATGTCCTCCTGTGCACTGGGCTTTCTTGTTGTTTTATTGATGGTTTCTTTTGCAGTGCAGAAGCTTGTCCTATTGTATTTTGCTCTAAGACTTTCTCCTGATGCCAGTCAACTTGTTCCTGATGCTCTTTATTATTTTATTCTTATCAAAGATCTTGACATAGGTGAACACCTAAACTGCTGCCTCGCACAATTTCAAAACTACAACTAAAAGTTAGAACAGACATCATCCAGAACTACAGAAAAGCTGGCTGAGTGGAAATTCTACAACTAGAAGGAAAGAGAGAGGTTGATGGAGACTCAGAGGAGCTGAAAAAACCTGAGGTACAGAGACACAAGCAAGGAGAAGATCAGCTGAGTGCCTGGCTGGCTTCCTCTAGAACAGTGGTTCCCAACCTTCCTAATGCCATGTCCCTTTAATGCAGTTCCTCAGGTTGTGAAAATAATTTTATGGTTGGGGGTCACCACAACATGAGGAACTGCATTAAAGGGACGTAGCATTAGGAAGGTTGGGAACCACTGCTCTAGAAGGAGGGAGACAGAAACTCCCGACTGCACTGAACTCCACTTCTTACTACACTGAACACAGTTATGAGTGAGACTCATATGGGGTAGTCTGGACTGTTGTGAAAATGTGGGAGTGCAGGGAAACTTAGAGGATCCGTGAAAGACAGAGGTCTGGAGGTGCACATAAAAGTGCACACATAGAGGACTGACTGCTGATTGTGCCACTGGCTTTCTTTAGCAGGAGGAAGACAGGACCTCCCAACTGCACTGAAATCCAGGTCAGACTGCACTGAACCCCAGTTTTGGACA
Source organism: Lasiurus borealis (assembly GCA_004026805.1). NCBI lineage: Eukaryota > Metazoa > Chordata > Mammalia > Chiroptera > Vespertilionidae > Lasiurus > Lasiurus borealis. The sequence goes on from PVJN01002034.1 coordinate 115,267, forward strand.
AGACCCTGAGGACCCAGACTCATATAGGTCCCCGGAGCACACAGGAACTCAAGGGAGCTTGGAAGACAGAGATCTGGAGGCACATGAGTGTAACTGTGCACACAGAGGGCTGCAGCAATTGCCAAGAGACACTGAGACCCAGGGGCTGACAGGAAGCCAAGGCTGTCTGATCAGCCCTGAAACTCCGCCCCATCCAAGCCTAGCTTTTGCAATCTTGCCAGTCTTAAGGCAGAGCCCAGTACAGAAGTTCTCCCATGTTGACACTGCTGATCCTTACAATCAATTGGCTTGGAGGTCAAACCCCACCCCCCAGTGATAACAACAACAATCAAAACTTAACTACAACAAGGCTGTCCACACAGTACACAAAGGATTGCACCAAGAGAGTCCACCCCTCAGGTAACTAGAGAGGTGGAGCTACTGGGCCATATAGGACACCTAGCGCACCAACTCAGGGAAGCAGCAAAAATTCAGAGACAAAAAACAGATCACAAACAAAAGAAATGGAGGAAAACAAATGACTGGATATAGAGTTCAAAACCACAGTTATAATGTTTTTCAAGAATTTCCTAGAAAAGATGGATAAATTTAGCGAGACCCAAGAGGAGATGAAAAAGGACCAACTAAAAATTAAATATACACTGACTGAAATAAAAAATATACAGAGACCTAACAGCAGATGAGAGGAATGCAAGAATCAAGTCAAATATTTGAAATACAAAGAAGCAGAAAACACTCAAATGGAAAAGCAAAAATAAAAAAGAATCCAAAAATGTGAAGATAGTATAGAAGCTTCTGAGAAAACTTCAAGCATACCAACATCAGAATTATGGGGGTGCTAGAAGAAGAGAGAGAGCAAGATACTGAAAACTTATTTGAAGAAATAATGACTGAAAACTTCCCCCACCTGGTGAAAGAAATAGACTTACAAATCCAGGAAGCACACAGAACCCCAAACAAAAGAAATCCAAAGAGGACCATACCAAGACACATCATAATTAAAATACCAAGAGCAAAAGACAAAGAGAGAATATTAAAAGCAACAGGAGAAAAACAGTTAGTTACCTACAAGGGAGCACCCATAAAGTTAGCTTTCCTCAATTGTTTAAAAGGATTACATTGAAGGTAATTCATCCTGTGAAAGGCTTTCAGCGATCCAAGAAAATGAAGTGTGTGCACTCCTAAGGGTGGAAAAAGGTAAAGGGCAGCTTTATATTTTCAATGCAATGAAATATTAAGAGTTAGATATCTTGGAATTGTGACTTTCTGGTCAGACCTTATAAAGCGAGAGTGCCACCTTTAAGCTATAATATTTTAGATGAAAAAAACACAAACAACTCTGAATAGTCAGTTATATTTTGGTATGAAAAAAGCACTTTTTAATGTACTTCTATTAGTAATATTCTAGTTCCTTTGCCCCAAAGAAAAGACTCAGAGGACCTTAAATTCACCAAGGGTGCACTGTTTTTCCGTTGTTTTTTTCCTTTGGGGAATGTCAAAGGAGAGGTCATTATATTGTTCTAGTTGTGGGTGATAGATTGCTGGATTTGCATTACATATTTTATAGTTCTGAACTTCAAATTCCAAATTAGTGGTAATGGTAATGGATAAATCTGATAAATTGTCAAGTTCTGGGTTTAAGCTTTCAATTTTATTTCTTTTCCTTTGTCATATTTAAGTTGTTCTAAGAATGGGATAAAAAACTTATGAGCATCAAAGTATTAATGGATAATTGATGCAATATCTAGGATTTGCATTAAATAATTCATAAAAGGAAAAGGGGAGCATAGATGTAACAAAATGAATAGGAGTTGATAGATGTTGAAGCTGTGTGTTAGATGTCTGGGGGATCATTGTAATCTTGGCTCTACTTTTTATGTATTTTGAAAATTCCATAATAAAAGCATAAATTTTAAAGTATTATTCTGCATATACTCAGAGACTCTCTGACAGTAGCAGAAGTGGTATGTTTAAGCTTCTGGAGTAAAACTTTTTTAGAGCCACAGACATCTTTCTTAATGAGCAGGAATGCACAAGCCTGATAAGGGCATTGAAAGGGATTTTTTTCCATGAAATAACTTGCTTAAGTAAATCATTAATTGGAACACGCCTAACATGAAGCAAACACTGTAAAATAGCATACAGCTGGTATTTCCATGTGTTGCTGTTAAGTGAGTAGAAAGGGCCATCTTGTTTATTCCAATCATTGTAATCCTGGTTACATTTTTTGTTTTGTTTTTAAGCATTGGAAAGGGATGACTAAGAGTGAAACTGACAAATTTTCAGGGAAGAGTGATCAAAGGTGTCTGGTTTGAAATACTAGTTGTACCTAGATTAGATTTTCAGAACAGTTCTTTCCCTGCTATCATAAAATATATGCAGACCACTAAGGCCTTGGGTTTTCTCTTCAGCATGTTTCAGACTCTGCTGTTTCTCTCTGTGGTCTTTAAATACTATTTTCCATGTGGAGATGAGGGTTTGTCTTACTACTGATATCTGATGATATATCATTCTCTTTTGAGTAAGCTTTATTCATTTCTGAAACATTTCTAACTTCTAACAATCCAAATTGGTGTTAATACTGTGACTGTCAAAAATTTTATAGTCCCAGATATTTATTTTGCAAACTTTGGAGATACTCTAGTGACTAGAGTCTAGCCCAAGAACATTTCTAATTAGAAGTTTATCTTTAGTCTCCAAACATGCTGCTTTTGAAGGCACTTGTTTTTCCACTCTCTTCTTTCTGTGATGTCTTTCTACCTAGAACAGTTGCAATTCTAAAACATACTATTGATAAGATATCATAGAGGTATGAAGATTGTTTTTGATGAATTACATCTATAAATAACCCCCTTTGATCTGCATCCTTGCAAGATATTTTATCAATAATCAATAGGCTGTTATCTTGGAGTTCACATCAAGTGACTTTAATTTGCTCTATCAGGTAAAATAACCAAATTTTTAATCAAATTATTTAGCTGAAATATCCTTGGACTTCCTCCAGTTTTACATTGAACCACCAGGTTGACATATTTTTCATAAATTCAGAAGTTCTTTTTTCCCATCCTATAAAACAAGTTTGCCTGTTACAAGCTCAGAGAGGACAATGTTTAGAGAAATCATCCTTTTAAAAAATTGCTTTAAGCTCAAAATAACATATAACTTCACTAGAAGGTTTTGATGCTAGGGGAAAGAAGAACTAGTGGAGGGATTGTCCTTCACATCCTGAATCAGAAAGGGACACAGGATTTATTCTGTGTTTTTCTTAATACCCCCCTAGGGGGTTCATTTGGGTAGCTTTCACTTTTGGGATATATGAATAATGCTGCTTTGAACATTTATATATGGTTGTTGTGTGGAGATAACTTTTCATTCACTAGGGGCAAGAAGTTATGTCAGCATAGACAGAGTTATTAATATAAGGAAGAAAGCAAAAGATAATTTAAAAATTTTCATAAATTAGAAAGTGTGAACAGATAACAAAACAGAATTTCCATCTGGCTTACTGGTAAACAGACCCATTAGCACACTCTCTGAAGGCTGCCACTGCTCCTAGAACTGGACAGGAAACCTCCTTAGAAATCCTAAAAGCCCAGTCCTGGAGGTGGGGGTAGGAAATTCCTCTGCCCAGGACATGGACAATAAGAACTAGATGATCTAACAAAATTTTTGGACATGCACAATGGGGATTAGTGTGATGAAATAGAGGAGCAGGGCCTTGCGTGAGAATAATCAGAAATAATTGGATTGGAAAGAAGGCTTGAGGTCAATCCAAGCCTGGGAAGTTATAAGTTTGGTTTGGATAATTTAAATGGTTCTTTGTCCTTTGCCTAAACCAAGAAGATACATGAAAATTAACAGAAGCCTCACTATAGTGCGTCTAGAGCCGGCCCATCTTCTAGATACCCAAAGATGTATTAATTCCTCTTAATTCACAACAAAATCTTGCCATCACATTTAAACTTCTCCACACGTGTGCGTTTGGAATTATTTTCTCATACCACCTCAGAAGGACCAGTCATGCACACCAGCAACTGGTGGGACATTACTTCTAACCTTTGCTTTCTTTTTTATTATTTTATGGTTCATTAAATTGCTATTTATTTATAATACAATTCACCAATTTTAACTGCATAACTTAGTAAATTTTTGTAATTGTATGCAATATAACTAGCATGATGATTAAGCTACAAATGTCTGCTTCTCTCTAAGTGTCCAAGTGACCTTTTTTTTACTTCTACATCTAATTCAGCTGCATTCCTCCCCACCCTCAACCAGGTATCCCTTTACTTGTTTTCTGTCACTATAGTTCTGCCTTTTATAATTTCATTTATGCAGTGTTTTATGATGCGAATATATCATGAAATATCTATTCATTAACTGAGGTTCATTTGGGTCGCTTTCACTTTGGGGCTACAATGAATTATGTTGCTTTGAACATTTTATATTGTTGTTGCATGGACATAACTTTTCATTTCCCTTGGTAAACACCAAGGGGTGGAATTGCTGGGTAATATGCTTAACTTTATAAGATATTGCCATACTATTTTCCATTTCCAGTTTTTACACATATTTGCCAAAATTTGGCACTTTAAGTCTCTTTAATTTTAGGCATTTTATTTAAGTGTGTAAATATGTCATTGGGGGTTTTAATTTGTATTTTCAGATGATTAGTAACGTTGGTCATTTTATAGTTGTTCTTTTTGAAATACCTATTAAATTGTCTGCCTACATTTTATTAGAATGTTTTTCCTTATCTTTGACTTTTTAATAACTATTGCTATTTTATTATTTATAATCAGTCTCCATTTGGTGGACACTGAAGCTGTTTCCAGTTTTTTTTATTTTATAATTATAAACAGGATTTTAATTACTGACTTATTTTTTTCTTTTATGAGTACATTTTTTCTTTTTTTAAATATTAAAATTATTTGAAAAGACAAGGGGCTGACCTCACCAAGAAGCTTGGCTAGTTGCAACAATACTGACATACCAGGTGTAAGCTACAAACCTTAAATTTATCTCCCCAAAAAAGTAATAAAAACAAAATTTAAAAGGACACCTTCAACAGAATACAAAACTTCCGCAGGCCCATGAGTTTGCAGTGAAAGCTTCAGCCAAAAAAGTATCACAAAGCTAAAATCAGCTGCTGGGCATTCCTGGTATAAGTTAAAGGGAACTTTTTCTCCAGGTGCAGCAAAAGAAATGGCTTCTCTGAAGGTGAGGACAGGAGGGCACTACCAAAACCAAGTGAGCAGGCAGGCAGGGACTTGGTTGGTTTCCCAAATAGCCTGGCACAGTGGTGGACCTTAGCCCTCTATGAGATTTATGGCTCATCTTTTACCAGTGTGAGTGGAGGCAACTGAAGTAGCATGAACTATCTCTAGTGCAGGACACTTGTATGCAGGGCCTGCAGGCATCGCTCTTGGTCTCCTAGGACAAGAGCAGTTGTAGAATGAATCTTCTGGGTCTTCTCAGTGACCAAGTAAAACACTTCATCAGGGACATGGGTCCAGTTCATCCTCAGCTGCTTGACATGGAGAGGAGGGGGGCGGGGTAGGTCAGGAAGCCTCTGGGATCAAGGAGCACTTTGACAGAGCACAACTTCCCCTTGAACTGGAGGTTCAGGCTTGGTCTCATGTGCCTGGTCTGTCCATGGCTCCGTAAGCACTTACTGGGCATCAAGAGGCGCATATGCATGTCGCCATCCATGCTGCTGTGCTGCTCATAGCTCCTCTTTCCTAGGATGGTGGGAAAGCCATTGTTGATAACAGGGGCAACTTGGTGGGAGTCAGGCCACTGGGCACACTATATATGCTTTTCACAGGGTCAGATTGAGGTGGGGCAGGGAGTTGGAGCCAGGGTGGTTCTGCTTCAGATTTTGCGAGACTTTGGGGAGTCTGGCCATGCACCCAGCCTTGATGGCGAAGCTGTTGGTGACCAGATAGGGATGACTGGAGGTGTGCCATGGGCACAAGATCCCTCAGCACATGTGCTGGGAGATCCACATGAGATTGGTGGTATTCAGGTAGAAGGCCTGTTTCATCTTCACAGGGAACTTGTGGCTCCTGTTACTTGGGGCTAGAATGGCTTGGAGTCTCATGTTACTACGATTTGGTCATGGCCTCTCTAGATCTAACCGGGTTGGCATTTTCAGGTCACCATATTTCTTCCAATATGTGCAATTATATGTGCAGAGACAATGCTGCATGTTAGGGGGACTCCAAAAATACCACTGGTAAGATTTAGTGATGTGACAGCTCTGCCAGCTCTGTGCCCTTCACCACACCCACCTTGATGTTGTTGATGCTGATCTGGTTTGGATTTGGCTTGTTATAGTTGGGGATATAAACTTGCTTTAACACACTCTCAGCTTCAGCTGCTTTCAAACATTTTTGCTGCACGTATATATTGGCAGTCTTCCACATGGAGTAGTATTGGATAATGCTGGTGAGTAACTTCCAAGGTAAAATGTTTTGGTGGATATTATTGAAGTCTTTCCTGTATTTCTTCAGGGCCTCCTTGAAGATACTGGCCTCTGAGACTGACCACTCCTCCATTTTACCCCAGCAGAGCACGAGACCACCCTGACATATCAGAACCAAAACAGCCTTGGCAAAGTCATACAAGTTCTTGTGCAACATGGGGTGGAAAGGATGATGTCCTGGGAGGCAGCTGCAGTGCTCATGTGCAGGTTGGGCTGTCAGATGGATCTGCTGCTGTATTCAAGGGTCTGCTCAAAGTTGCCCAAGGAGTGGGCCACCACCAACAAGTGGTCAATCTGCTTGTCTATGACTGAGCTTTGTGTCTCCCACATCTTGGTCTCCAATTTGGACTGATCACAACTGTACTTCTATCTTTCCAGGTAGGTGATGTCAGCCTGGTACTGTTTTTTTTCACAGGAATCTCACCTTTGTCAGCCAGCAGCATCTTCTGCTATGGGTTGTAGATGAGATAATAGAAGTCCCTCCACTCCAGGTAGGACTTGAGCAACTGAGTCTCAGTGAGCAGAGAAAGTGATGTTGCACTGTCTTCTGATGTAGGTGCCAGGCAGCGACTCCAGATCTCTTGAAAAGAACAGCTCCAGTGCTACACCTGGTACTTGAACTTCATGGGCAGGTCATCCATCTCTGGTTCTCCATATCATACTTGATTTCTCCTTCCTTACTATTGTTGACCCCAGTCCAGTTTTGTAGCAGATGGACAAGTTGGCAAGCTTGTCTGACAGGGTGGCCAGGGCATTGAAGATTCTGGAGATATCCCCCAGTAGAAGCATACCACCTTGGACTCTATCTTCCCGTTGGCCTTGTGGAGCTCCTCAATTTTCTGGAGGAGTTCTAGAAGTAGATGTAGTCTCCGACCCTGTACATGTTGGGGGTCCATATCTGGCAGCTGTTGGTCAGGGTGGCAAGCTAGAGCATGGTGGGCAGGCTGTTTAAAGGGGGGACTGCAGGCACTGCTGCCACTGCTGAGGCCCCACAGGAACCCAGGGCCCCTGAATTACCTTTAATGACTTTTACATTTTGTTAGACACTGCCAAGTTATTTTCCAAAAGAAAAAGAAAAAGTTTTAGTAATTTGCTTGGATTTCCTTTCATAAGGACCATGCTAATCTTTCAACAATCATGCATTTCTTTTTTATATATACTGAAATGATGTTTATGATATATATATATATATATATATATATATATATATATATATAGAGAGAGAGAGAGAGAGAGAGAGAGAGAGAGAAATTAAATGTTGATGGATGCATAATCTTTCATTGTATGAACAGTATTATTTATTTAACCAGTTCTTTTTTGGTAGATATTCAGATTATTTCTTTTTTTTTTTTCACTACTATAAACAATGCTGGAATGAGCATTCTTTTTTGCATATATTGTCACACTTATCTGAATATTTTATTGTGATAAATGCCTTTTGATATATATTTCCAAACTTCCTTGAGCAAAGATTATACTAACATATTTTAACTTTTTTATTGCAGAACATTTTTAATATATACAAAATTAGAGAGAGTAATATTACCTCCTTACCAATTTTCTACACACTGGCAATCTTGTGTCACAAATTCAGACTTGTTTAAAATTACTCACTTTTAAAAAATAGTTTATTTTATCTATTTTAGACAGGGAGAAAGGAAGAAAGATAATGAGAAACATTGATCAGCCGCCTCCTGCACGCCTCCCACTGGGGATCCAGTGGCTGCTAGTTTTGAATTTCTTCTAATTGTGTGACTAAATGACCTTCCCTGTACTCTTCAGATACCTACTTTGTTGGCTCTTAGCTGCTCAGAGCCCCCTTTTGTTGTTGTTAATTCTCACCTGAGAATATTTTTTTCCCATTTATTTTTTAAGATTGGAAAGGGTGAGGTAGAGAGAGAAACGTCGATGAGAGAGACACATCTGTTGGTTGCCTCACTCATTCCAACCAGGCCAGGAATCAAACCTGCAACCCAGGTACATGCCTTTGACCAGGAATTGAACTCAGAAACCTTCAGTGCATGGGCCCACAATCTAACCACTGAGTATATCACTCAGGATTCAGGGCCTATTTTAAAGCCTCAAATATTCAAATCAGAACACCGTGGTCTTGACTTAATTTACCCAAGCAAAATTTACCTAATCCACCACTTCTGTTATCCATTAGAATATTTCACTAAATGACAGTGGGTGGAAATGGTTAATTAGGTAAATTCATTTCTGTTTTTAGTGTTATGAGTTGGTGGGTTATTCCCACTTCATTATCAAACAAGATAATGAATTGCTCAACCAAACTAAAATGTAATCAGAAAAGTACTTCTCTTAATAGTGAAAATTTAAAGGTGAAGCTGTTTTTACAGCATTCATTGCTTCTTCAACCATACTACATAGCTCTTGTTTTAAGACTGGCTCTGTTCAACTACTTGGTATCCTTCATTTCTAGTCTTGTCTTTTAGCCTATGAATCCAGCATAATCATAGTAGGTGAGTTTATGCTCTGTTATACACAAGGGAAGCAGTCTGAAATTGTTCTTACTATTGCAAAAATAATTCTTTGTAGGTCTACATGGATGTACAGAGGGTATTAAAGAAATGACAGGGTGGAATCATGACTATGTTTGAATATTAATATACAACCAAAACACTTCTTTTCTAGAAATGCTTGAATATTATGCAAACATATTCTGGTTATCCTCTTGAGAAAATGCAATACTTTAGTAAAAGCCACACCTTACATTTTCATAGTGCCTAACAGCAAAAAGTACTTTCCTAAGCATTATTTAATTTGAAGTTCACAATAGGGACTATGAGTTACAAAAGACAGAAACTCTCATTCCAATGTCACAGATTAAAACACTAATGTGATTGTTCAAGCTCACCCAGTCATTTAATGATAGAACCTATATCCTCAGTCCATTTTGTTATAGTAATAATAATAAGGATAAAATATAAATATAAAATAAGAATTGAGTGTGATATATTAGAGAATTAAATGAAGTGTAAACACCCTTAAAAGAGATGTGCATGTAAGAGATAGATAAAGAAGTTTGTACCCTACATGTAAGACCAGATAGCAGGACTCCTGGGACCCATTGAGAAGACACACTGAAGACACACTGAAGACGCCTGCTTGAGCACATAAAAAGAGAGCAAACTCCGAAGGAGATTAGAGCCCTTTGTCTGCCCCTCCACAGACAGTTGCTCTTTGTTCCCCTTGCTGCATCCTGCCCACGCTCTGCCATGGACCCTGGGTCGGAATCATGAGCCACAAGCCGAGGCCTCTACAAGATGCTGAGCAGCAGCTGCAACATCCAAAGTCCAGTGTCTCAGCGCGGATCTCTGGGTGGCCTGCCGAGGTCTGGAAACCACCAGGACTCTGGTAAATAAACCGCGTGTGATTCATGCATTGCATATCTGTCTCCTATATAATTTATGCTCTGCCAATATTTAATAAGTGCCTTGAGTCATCCCTATAAGTCCAGTCTGTGCGTCCCATAAGGAGAAATTTTGTGACACATTCAGTGTAATTCAACTTGTATCAAGCAAATGCAAAATCAATTGCAACCTGACATTTCACAAGTGAGGATCTTTGATTTAATTTCCTCTTTCTTTCCTACTCTCCAAGGAAGTTAGTTCTTGGTAAGAATTATAACAGTTTTTTTCCATCATATTTATTGGATGAAAAATCAACTAGTGATCTGAATTTTTGATACTATACAATATAAATTTTGGAACAAATTATCGATTTGCCTTTGTCATTATTCTAGTGTAGATTCTGCATTAGTCTGAGCCCTCCAAAAAGTTACCTGGAAGTAGAGGCAGTTCAAGAATTATTATATAAAGTGTTCCTTTATTCCACAAATATTTTTGAGAATCATATGTTAGGAAAAAATTAAAACAGAATAATGGTGCAAATAGAATTATTTTGGATGTGATGGCTTGAGATGGCCTCTTAGAAAAGGTGATATTTAACTTCAACTCTGATGAAAAGTCAGGAGAGCATTCCAGGCAGATGGAGTATCAAGCACAAAGACTCTGAGGCAGAGATCAGTTTGATGTGTTAAAAAAAAAAAAAAAAAAAGGACTGTGTGACTGTGGTAT